>BPLR01012236.1:0-34714 GCA_021605095.1 Caerostris extrusa
TCTATCTTTTTAATTTGCCTTCATAATAGTTTTTTATTAATTTTTAAAGAGACTTAATGAACACTTCGTATAAAGTTAAAAATTCTTTATTACTGAAAAAAATTTTCTATTGTATTCTTTAGAATGAGCATGGACCCAATAAATTAATTAGTTGATAATCATTTCGTTGGATTTGATAGCAGAAAAGAGAGTATAAGCATTACGTTCATGTGGATATTCATTTCAAATTGTAGAGACAAATGATTACAATATATGACAGGCAACCCGTTTTTCACCAAGCAAAAAGGTGAATCGGCTGCATGAATTTGCCATAGTGGCTATGACAAATTCATGCAGCTGATTCATGGTGACTCCCCCAGATTAAATGCCAGGTATTTGAAAACAGTAACAACTTGAAATCTAGCTGTAGTTTAAAAGAAGCATGGAAGAGAATCGAAAACACGAATTATTATTTTTCTTGTACTTTTGTATTTAAGCAACTCTATTTAGAATAGATTTCTCTTAAAGATATTGAAACTTGCTTGCAAGGAAGCATTCCGCTTTTCTTCCAGAATTTGGTGAAGTGCTTGTAACTAATAAATATACACCTGATAGATAGATTAGATAGATATACGAAAAATAAAACCTTAAGGGATATAAATCTTAGAGATCTTAAACTCTGTACTCACATACTTGTTACTGAATTTCAAAACCATTAAAATGCAAATTTTCTTAGTGTGCCTGTTGATATTAAAGCCGAATTTTTTGGTATAAGGTCATTTTCTACTGAATGGCAAACGGAAGTTAAGAGTTTTTACGGCTAATGGCTATAGTGTTCCCATATTGTCTCACAGCAAATTTGGAACAAACATTCTCACAGAGGTCTCATCTAGGAAACTTTCCCCTCTTTAATCTTCAAGTGCAAAGGAAATCTCTATCTGGCCAACAGTTATCATTTAATCTTGGTATAGAGTCTGAAATATTTGATTTAACTGCGTAGTGTTTTTGACGTAACTAACCTTAGTTCCTAAGCTAAAACATTATTCATCAGAACGTCCGCGGTTCAAATAATAGTTATATATAAAATTAAAGAAAAGTACCACCTCCTTGCATTGCATTTCCATAATTCTCGTTGTGTTTTTTAAGATGGCTAGTTTGATTTTCGAAACAAGCTACCCTCAATTCGGAAACCCAAAACGCTATCCACCACAGGCTCCTGCTATAAAAATACTGTCCTAACAGTAATCTCCTTATGCCTTTTAACATTAAAAAAAGTACTTCAGTATTGTTTAATCAATAAGTAATAATAAGTGTAATAGTTCCATAATTCTCGTTGTGTTTTTAAGATGGCTAGTTTGATTTGAAACAAGCTACCCTCAATTCAGAAACCCAAAACGCTATCCACCACAACCTCCTGTTTGTAAAAATACTGCCCAAATAGTAATTCACTCGCACCTTTTTAACATTAAAAAGCATTTTATTGCTGTTTAACCAATAAGTATAATAATTTATTTTGCTTTCAACCACCGTGTGTCGCCAACGAGTAACATAGAGGTCGTAAATTAGCAACCCTTCCGGGGCGACTGCGGTCGTAGCTTGCTCATCTGCAGACGCATGCGCGCAGGAAAGGAGGACGGAGATTGAGCGAAGTCTCGAGGTTTATTTTTTAGATACTCAGGAGGGCAGGAATAGAAACGAAGGTCAACATCGAACCTTTCTGCAACTTCTACCCTCACCTCCCCACCCCGACTCCCTCCCCCGCTGTGCAGGAGGGAGGAGTGGGTGGAGGAAAGGTTGCAAAAATGGTGTTCTTGAATGTAAAACGGTAGGAGGATTGGATGTGTTTGCAAAATATCGGATCGATAATTTATTTAAATGAAAAAGAAAAACCTTTCTAAATTGATGGGAAAAAAGTGCCCGTGAATTTTCTGGAAGGTTCATAACTTTTCGATGCTTTGATTGAGAGAGTAATATCATGACATATGGAGAGGTATCTTGACATTTTGGTGTGAAATGCGTAGGGATGCAGATTTTAATCATTTCTAGCTATTTCAATTATTAACTTTCAAGATTATGATTCAAATTGAGACTATTTTTTTGGGCCAGCATTGAATACAAGGATGGTTTAGAAGATACTATAATAGATAGTATTTCAAGGGATAGCCAAATATTTCACATCAGTTACAACTCAATTGAATGGGGGGATTTTGTGATAATTCTCAAACAAATGACATTTTGCTTTCATAGAAATAACATATTACTTAATGATATCCAGATAAAATAAATTTGATTTGAATTTTCAGTCATCAACAAACTATTCCGTATTACATTTCTATATACTATTCTACGCATTATATGTATTATTTCCATTTCTTTTTATGCTGATATGTTTTTACTTGAACTTATTAAACAGAATGTGTCATAAATATATTCGATTTTTGTGTACTCCTATAGGTAGTAGTTAGAAAAATTTTCCTTTTAAGATGCATTAAAAGAGAAGTTATTAGTTGTTAGTATAAAGAATTCATTTATTCCATTCAAAGAAGGATATAAATTTTTTAGTTGTAAGACTGTGTTTGATTTTATCTAAAACAATATTAAATTAATATGTATATATATATTCAAAAGTAGAATGAACGGGAATGGTAGTTTCCCTGCATTACAGACACTGTAAAATGGTCTTTTCTGTAATGGCACTACTGCTAAGGAAAAAGCACCATTCTAAGTCTGTATCCATTTTCGTCCTCTTGCAATAAATAACCATACCTTGTGCTTTTGAGACGGCTGAATTGATGCTTCTTCAAAGAACAAATGATTCATTCTTTTGTAAGAATGTTTTTTAATTTTACACTAACATAAACTAATTTCATATAAACTAATAATAATATAATAAATGATTATATTATTAATTATAAATTATTAAATTAATTATTATAATAAACTCATTTAATAATAATTAACATTATATTTATTAATAAATGATTATATTATTAAAAATAAATGTTTCATTTTTTGTTAGAACAAATATATTCTTAACAAAAATATGAAACATTTATTTTTTAATAATATAATCATTTATTAATAAATGTGTTAATTATTATTAAATGAGCTATTATAATAATTTTATACTAATTATATACTTATTTTTAATTTTTATACTAACATGAACTAACTATGTTCATCACGATTTCTTTTTAATTCTTCTTACATATTTGAAGTGAAACTCATCGAAATAGAATAATTATTAATATCATGAACTTGTTCAAATTCATTATTTTCGATTTTCGATGGACAAATCGATTTACCAATTGAAAAGTGAACGTTTTTTGAGGTTTTAGGTGAATTAGTTAATTTTAAGTAGAAGCTCGTCGATTACGATTATCAATAACTTGATAATCGATTATCATAACTTTTAAAATAATTTTAATTGATATTGCTGTTATAATTTATTTATTTAATTTTTAACTTGAATGAATATTTGATTATTTTATATATATGATCAATTTATTTTACGATCATTCAGAGAATAATGTCATTTATTTTTACCACCAATTTTTGATGTAATCCGTTACATATAAATGGATTCATATTTACAGATAACATTTCGGTGGTTTACATGAATAATAATTTTTTATTAAATTATAAGTTTTAACTAATAAAAATTATTTTTTAAAAATTTAAACGATTTCTTTTTTAGAGTGATAAATTATTTTTGTCTTTTCTTTTATTTAAATGTAATTTTAAAATATAGGTAAAACGTAATCGAAAACTTTATTTAAAGCACCAACAATAGTATATTTTTATTTTAATAACAAAACATCTGTATCCCTTTAAGAGAGTTAAAGAAAGTTTAAATAAGTAAGTGTTAACCATAATTTAAAAAGCCTTATCTATGTGGAGTACTGTATAACTTCCTGATTATAATTTTAAATCATCCTGTTCATTTTATCTTGTTTACATACTCAAAAGTAGAAGAAAACTGGAAAGAGATTTTCCCAGCATTGTTAAATACTGTAAAATATTTTTTTCCCAATATCACTAATTCTAAGGAAAAAACACAAGGCTCTATTTTCCTTCCTTTTATTGTAACCATATCTTTAAGACAGTGAGTTAATTTTAGTCAATTAATTATTTTAATTAGTCAATTAATTATTTTAATTAGTCAATTAATTATTTTGTTAGTATGCTTGTCTATTATTAGACATGTTAATTAGTCAATTAATTATTTTTCTAAAGTTAGATAATTCATTATTATTATTATTTTTTTAATATTTTCAACGCCATGAAATTTTATGTTCCAGCTTCAATGATTAGGGAAATTTAAACAAATGTTATTTTAAAGCTGTTTATGGAAAAAAAAAACCCGTAAGAAATGCATTTAATAATAATGTTTGATCTAAATTAATATTTTGGTTCAATGTATATATATTTACAAAATTTATTAATATTCCAAAATGAAGCAATGATTTTCTTTTTCGTTCTTTTGGTATTTTTAAATTACAAAACAACATATCTTAAATAAATGATACTTTTAGAAAATCCTTTATTTAAGATATGTTATCATTAGGATCATATAAAAAATAATCAAAATTTTCGATTTGAAATGTTTTCTAGTCACCTATTTACGACAATTTAAAATATAAATTTATTTCACAATATTCTAGCTAAAGAAACGTGCTTTAAACTTCAGTGATTCTGACTTTAAAAAGCACTCAAGAATCTTTTCCCCCAAAATAACAGGTTGATCCAATTGAAAAAACTCAATTTCCCATAAGAGCCATATTATCCGAGAAGTTATTTCTGTCCTCCCTGGAAACAGTGAAGAATTTCTACTGTCTGGCATTTCTATATTTCTCTTCATCGAATGCCCAGTTCGTTTCCGGTAGGTTAATTTTCTATAAAAGCAACAACTTTCATTATTTTTCTGTTTTGTTCGGTTTTTCTTCACAAGTGTCTTGTTTCCTGGACATGTTTATTAATTGTTTCCGTGGAATTTTTTGGTGAAATTTCTATCTTTCAACTCTGATTTCATAAATTCTCGAAATAGTTGCTGATTTTGTATTAACTCTAATAGTAATTCTAATTCTCGAAATAGTTGCTGATATTCTATTTGTTCAGATGAGAGGTTTTAGATGTTCTTAAATACATATAATTCTATAGAGTGGTCACCTAAAGACTAAGACGTGGAAAATGTCATTTAATATTTACTATAGGTAATAGAACATCCCTTGGAGATTAAAACTTATACATATTGTAACGTCTCTACCTATATTAAGCTTATAACGACTTCAAGAAGTTCTGTATATATATATATATATATATATATATATATATATATATATATATAGTATATATATATATATATATATATATATATATATATATATATATATATATATATATATAGTATATATATATAGTATATATATATATATATATATATATATATATACGTAAAGAACTTTATTTACATAAAAAAAAAATGAAAATATTATTCACAAGTGCTGTGCAGTCCAAGTTCAGTGATTTTTAGAGTACTCGAGTCTACGACGAATCTATTTCACCAGGTTTGTTGCAAACCTTAATTATCATACGGCATGATACACGAAACTACAAGGAACTCATTTTGGAAACAAGCGGAATCTCCGGCCTGTTCTATCACTTCAGAGAAAAAGAGAAAAACAGCACTCTTTGTCGACTCGTCACAGAACACTCTTTTTTTCTTCTCCAAAAAGCTCTCTTTAAGAAAATCCGTCAAGAGGGGTGGGGATCAGCTTCCCTCACTTCTAATTGGAGTAGACATTTTCTCGCCCATGGTCTATCACCAATCACGATGCAACAAATCATGGTGTCGTCCACATTCCATCTGTAATTTTTCGACCTGTGAAGGTTGCACAGACAAACTCTAATTTCATGAGATCTCATTATCCCTGACACTGAATATCTGCTAATCAGATTTGAGTGACAGGTCGTTCTCATTAGTACAAAACTGCCACAAAAAAAAAAATGCTACATTATAATGTCCAACACACATTTAAAACTCATTAAATTCTTTCCAATTTCTTTAGCTGAATCCTTTAAACAGAGCCATTTCATATTATCTCTGATATTAAAATATTAAAATGCTGATATATATATATATCAGCATTTTTAATATCAGAAGAAATAAATGAAAGATCAATTATTCAAATTAAATATATGTATATATATATATATTTAATTTTAATAATTTATCTTTCATTAAAAAAATTCAATGATTTTTTTTTTTTTTTTTTGTTATTGGATAACATGTGTAGTTATTTCAATCTTCAAGAGATGCTCTAATCTGTAAAGAATGAAGATAAAAAAGATGGAAAACTAGTTAAGCCGTAATATTTTCAAACCATTCAGTTTTTCATTGACCGCAATGCATTTATTATTAAAAAAAAATGCTCTCTTTTAGATATTTACGTCTTTTAATAAATGCTATTTATTCGTATTTAAGTTCATTTTTTTTTTTTTCAATACAAGTTGACCTTGAATCGACCACTGATAAATCAGATTTACAGTAGAATTAACGCTACACAGGGCACACAATGGAAATCCGATCAACCATAGACAAAGAAGGATAACAAAATCCTTGAAGCTGAGAAAAACCTTGAAGCTGAAAATATCTCTACATTTAGTGTAATAAGCCCAGTAGATGCATAAATTTCAAAATTCATACCAATCTGCAATTTAAATAACTCTGGTCAATCCAACGAGGAATGAACTCACAATCGTTGTCTTCGAAACAATTAAAATTCAGTTTTGTCAACGCCCTTAGTCCTTGATTGGCCTTGTTTAAAGTAATTCAAAATAGATTTAATAGCATCAAAGCATCCACTTAAAAAACATTTATACAGAATATCTGTCTCATGCACAAAATGTGTCTACATTTTCAAAACAACTATTTAAAAATAAACAAACAGGAAGTGGCAATTGATTTTTAATATCCAGTAATAATTAACCCTTAGTAGATGTTTTTATAACTCCATTATCTGATGGCGTTATATCATGTGATACAGTTGAATGTTAATGATAAATTATAGATGAAAAGAATTTATACTGGCAAAGAATAAAAATCAAATGTTTTTCGCAAGTGTATCAGGTTAATACAATTTTTATAAATGGATTTGGATTTTCGAATTATGTTTACAAATGTGTTAAGTGTTAGTACTCATGAAGAGATCAAGGATGGTACATAGATGATACCTTTAAAGGAATTAACTGACAGAGCCGAGTGACTAGCGCTCTGGAGCTCGGTGCCTCCTGTTTTGGGTTCGAGTCCCAACGGTGCCATGGATGTTTGTAGTGGTTGCGGAATCCACTTTAAACCGTATGCGTCTCGGTCTAATATGACTGTAGAGCGCAGGGCTGATAACCCTACCCCGTAAAAAAGTCATCGTCACGCAGCCAAGTCAGACTTCAGGTACTCCATCACAACAGACACTATCCCCTTTCCCTCCTTCCATGAGACCACCACGGGTTGGATTAGATGTTGCTGTCTAACAAAGTGGGATAATAAACAACAACAAAAAAGTACAGATAAAGGCAGTTTTCCTTCTTTACATTATCTGACATTCTACAATGCATGCACAGAAAATTCTATTATCAGCATTAAAACCTGCTTGACAAAAAACACTTAAAAAAAAATTATCAACATAAACATTAGAAATTTCAAAGATCATTATGGTACAACATTTTTGTTTATTTGTCTTGGTAGATGTCAAAATTTTTCAAACTTTTTACCATACTAATTATCTTTAAATTAGCAATATTTTATGTATGATTCTAGACAGTTTTGTCTTCAAATGCGGCCCGTGAGCTTTTTTCCCCAATTCGGGCATAAGAAATTTAATTGATAACTCTTCTAATTATACAACTGATCACATTTCCAGTGAAAATGCGTTTACTGTCAGACTCCGTTCATCCAAGAATTCCTGAAAGTATCAGGGGTGACTGCTTGTCATTCTCACGTCGACATGGTTTCATTTCTTTGAATGAAAAAAAATCAAATCAAATATAACAATTTTAATATGAATATATTGAATTCAAATATGTCTTCTTTATAAATAATTAGGATTACTATTAAAAAATAATAACAAAAAATGTATATAACTTATCAAAATTAATATTCGCTGCAAAAAAATCTTTCTTCTTCAATGGCGTGACAACCCCATGATGGGCCAAGACCTTCTGCCAGATTCTTAAATATGAGAAGTATTCTTCTTTTTACGGGGTAGGATTATCATCCCTACGCCCAACGCTCATTCATATTAGACCGGGACTTAAGATTCAAAATAGATTCCGAACCCCTCCTACACAAGCAAAAATTCTCCCCTGAATGACTTCAGCATTCAAACAACAACAAAATCAAGGCTAATCAACCACAATCAAACCAAGGACTTCTTCCTACTCGCAGATTTCGAAACATGAGATGAATTTTTCTTTTTACGGGATAGGATTATCAGCCCTACGCCCAACGTTCTACAGTCATATTAGACCAGGACTTAAGGTTTCAAATAGATTTCGAACCCCTCCTGCACATGCAAAAATTCTCCCCTGAATAATTTCAGCATTCAACTAACAACAAAAACATCCTCACCAAAGAGAGCACCGATGTTGCAACTTACTAGCAAAAGGCACCAGATATTAAAAATTATATGTTACAAAGGTGTCTAAAAATTCTAGTTACTTCGATATCAAGAAGTGAAAAAGAAAAAGAAATGAGAGAAGAAATAAACTTTCAACTTGATAGTTACTTTCTCTGAAGACCTCACACATCGAGTCGAGCTAATAATGGTCAAGCTTTTCACAATTTTTTGACGGAAATAAAAATCTGCAAAAAATACTCCACTTTCTTTTTTTGTCAAATTCCATCACAACATGTTCTTATTCTTAAATGTCAACCAGTTTGACCTCCGGTCATTTACCATTGAGCTGCAGATTATCAGGAGTCTATATTATCAGGCCTGTCTATATTTGGCAACCACGATTTGGCTCAAACACCATCACTGGAGGTATTTGAGAGTTTTCTTTACCCTTATCACGTTCAACGGAAGGATTAGCCTACGAATATAACATCTCATTTTCAGCATTCACTTCCGAACTACTGGTTTGGCTTCTCTTGGCGGGAGGTTCTTTGTTTCTTATCCCACTTGGTCGATAGCAACATCTAGACTAAGTCCAAGACTCCATGTGGTCTGATGGAAGGAGGGAAAGGTGAGTAGCAGCTTCTGTTGTGATGGAGCACCCGTAGGTAACAATCTGATTTGGTTCTGCTAAGCTTACTTTTTTTTACGGTTTGGTTTGTCGTTCTACGGTTATTTTGCGCACAGTTTAAGCTAACTAGACCGGGACCTATAGTTTAACGTGGATTGCGAACCACTAACAAACATCCATGCCACCGCCAGGATTCGAATCTGAAGCCTGTGGTAAGGCCAGAGCACTAGACGATGTCCATCAGGCCGCCACTAATTTTTTACGGGTAGGATTGTCATCCTAAGCCTTACAGTCATAATTGACTGGAACCTACGGCTTAAAAGTAGATTCGAACCATTAAAAACATCCATGACAGCTCGAGGGCTCGAACCAGAAACCTGTGTCACAGAGAGCCAGAGCGAATTAATAACAAAACGGATGTTTTCCTGTTTTTTAAATAACAAAAATTATTTTTTTTACCTATTTAAAAATTTTGAATTTTTTTTTTTTTTTGATTTGATTTTTTATTTGATTATATTTATAATCAAATAAAAAGTTAAACAGCTGTTAATTTGCTAATTTTTTAAAAAAACTTTCAAAAAAATGTATATTACTAACGCATTAAAAATAAACATTAAAAAGAGTAGAATTTCACATAACTTTCTATGACTAATATAAAACAAGCCTGATTAATTGAAATTAAGTTTTATAACAAAACAACTCATTTTTTACAAATATGATTTTTAAATGATAGTGATGTTTATAAGGTTACTGCATTGAATTTTACTTGATTATTTAAACATATTGAGTACTGCGTTCAAAAACTACCATGAATATTTAAATTAAAAACGTGCAAAGAATGCTTGTAAGCGCTTGAATGCTTGAGCAGTGAATGCAGTTCGCGAACGCACTCCAGCTAAGCTTGCTTCAGTATGGATGGATAAATACAAAGCAAGAGAGAACATTTACCAATTTTGAGATAAAGAAAATTTTCTTTCAGAAAGTGTCTGTTTTCGATAGTGTATCAAAAGATTTACCTTCAGAAAGACCACAAGAAGTACGCTGGTAAAAGTTCATTTTCAAAGATATACAGTAATACTCAAAAGAGCGTTCGTGAGCAACGCTTGCTACTCACGCATTCAAATATGGACACCACATAAGACAGCACGGTGTGAGTTTTCGTTTTACCGCTATTGAAAAAGTGCTTTATGGCTCAGAGTAAAGATGTTTTTTGAGTTTTATTTAAAATGCTTTGAATCTATTGTAGGAATTCCAATGATTGGAAGAAAGTTATCATTCTCGAAAAAAAAAAATTCATTCCAATCAGAAAAAAATCAATTAATTCCAATCAGAGGGAATTACTTACCGGAAAGCGAAATGTACTTTAATTTTCTGCCTATAATATACAATGCCGTATACACCGATGTAATTTTCTCGTATAGATTTCGCATAGTCAACGATTTCCGCTTGTTTATTGACATACCATAAATAAATCAAGTTATATGTTTATACCCACATAACACTTTTCAGTTTCAAAGAGCGTTTTTGTGGCCACAATTATAAAAAAAAATTAAATGAATAAATTTAAGAATGTAGAAACCGAAAAGTCCAGGATGTGCCATGGATGTTGTTTTTTGGAATCCCTTTTAAACCGTAGGTTTCGATCTAATATGACTATAGACTATCAGACGTAAGGCTGACACAATCCTACCCTGTAAAAGGGAAACATCCCTTATTTCAAAATCTGGCAGTAGACAGACGGCCTTGGCCCACCATGGGGTGTTGCGCCATTGAAGAAGAAGAAACCAGAAAGAAAATGTGCATTTAATAATTATGGTGAAAACAAAAAAGAGGATAACATTTTTCTGATGAATTCCGACACTTATATTTGCTAGAGACACGGAGTTTAATATCCGGTTAACTTTAAATTAAAGTTTCGCAAAACGTCTGCAATTCCTATCTCTAATTTCTTTCCGGGGTTTTTTTTCACACACCAATGATACGAGCCGAATAAAGGTCCGGCTCTGTTCCACCGACTACATTTTATGTTTCTTTCCTTATGCTTAGATGTTTATTTATTTATTTGCAAAAAAAAGCAATTTTAGGAAGAAATTTTATAGAATTTGTTATTTAGACCACTTTACCACCACGTTTTTAAACTTCCAAAAGAAAAAAAAGACAAAATGCAATCGCTAGCTTTACGCAGGGGCCTATATTTTGCGAGAAATTCTCATATTTTTATCGTATAATCCACGAAATATAGGTTGTGACTCCTCCTTAGTGTCCGGCAGCGCGGGACGGACATCTAAGAAGTTGTTTACTCATTGGATGGAAGTTTGGTTTTGTTTGTCGCTCCAGGATCTTTTTTGTGCACACTTTAGGTTAATTAGACCGGGACCTAGAATTGAATGTGGAATCCGAACCACAAACAAACAATGTCACCACCAGGATTAAAAATACATCACAACATGGGACACGAACCCACGACACCAAGGTTTAAAGTCCGTTGCTCTACCAACTGAGCTAGCCGAGATGTATGCACGGAGGAAAAGGAGGCAACTTCTGCTGTGGTGGAGCACCCGCAGGTAGAAATCTGATTTGTCTGTCTTGAAGTTTCAGAAGAAGTAAGGCAGTGCCTTCCGGAAAGACTTTTAGGGGAACTGTCCAGCATTTTCGTATCGTATGGGAGAAAACCCGGAAAAATCTCACCAGGTAGTCCGACTAACGAAGCAAGATGATGAACATCCCAAACGCCATCGAGTCTCCTCGTGTTTTGAAACAGCGTCTATCACAATGCCACCATCGGATTGAACTTCAGCCCTAATGCTCACCAGCAACGCACGTTACCACTGAGTCACGAGTCGAGCACTGAATATAGGTAGAAAATTGGGGTAAAAAATATTGACTTATAAACTGAAATCTTAGTGTTTATGGAATCATTTATTTTACATTTTGATAAAAATAAAGAAGGTTTTTTTTTTTTTTTTTTTTTTTTTTTTTTTTAATTTCAGCAGAACCTATAAGGAAAGAAAAATAAACCCTATAATGAAAGTAAAACCATTATACGTTACACGATGCAACAGCGAATAGGGATTATATCGCATATGATGTCCCATTTTATGATGTTTAATGTTTTAATTACTACATTAGTATAAAGAAATTCTCTGTTAACCAATCATATTGCTAATTCTAGTATCTAATAAATTAATTTGCTTAAGAGCCAAGGGAAAAGAAAAACACGCATAGTTCGAGTTCTAAAATGAAACATTGCTTCAACAAACATAAATTTCAAAATTACGCAACGGACTTCCGCGAAGAATATGCGCATTTTTTTTCTTCCCAGGGTAGACTGTCACCGAAAATAAGGTGACGGATGACTTCTTCGAAAAGTTTTAAATACTGTCATTTTGCTTATAACATCTCTTTTTGACTTACTGGCATGGATAGGAAATTCCTGTCCAACTTCTTCAAAGAAAACGTTTAAGGCGACTGCCAAATATTCTATAATTAAAACAGAAATTTAAAGCGAACTTGAATAACTTCCTTTAAGAATCACTTCCCTTTTAAGTTCCTGTTTTAAGTCACTAAATTTGATTTTTATTTTTCGGCCAAGTGCTTATTTTTTTTGGCTAGGAGTCTTTTTTTTTACCTCTTAGGGTACGTCTCCCAACAGCAAAAAGGAGTTCGAATGCTTTGAATGGAGAATGTGACATATTTCTTATCGATAATTAAATCACTTTAAATCAGTTATAATGTTAACAAAAAAAAAATAATAATAAAAGAGTTGAGCACTAGCTGTAGCAATCAATCATTTAAAGTTTACTCGTAATTAATTGATTATAAATTAGTCTTCATTTTTAAATATAAAGCAATTAAAGATCCTAATAGCTTTTAAACAACGTATTTACGAGAGTATAAATTTGTTTAAATTAATTATTGTTTGAAACATATCAATAAATTTTTCTTGGAAAGTTTAAACAGACGTTTCTAATGTATATCACGATTCTTTGAAAAAAATCGTCAAGAATGATCTTACGTAGATGACCTATGATATTTGAATCTTTAATTAGTTTTTGCAGTAAAAATGCATTTTATTTAATTCTTCATCAATGGCGCCACAGCCCTCATGGGAGGGGGCAAGGCCATCTGCCTACTAGCAGATTTCGGAGACAGGAGATGTTTTCATTTTAAGAGGTAGAGTTATTACCTTACGCCCAAGAATCTACCGGGACCTACTGTTTAAAGTGGATTCCGAACCACTACAAACATCCATGGCACCACTGGGATCCTTACAGCAGCTAATTTTCAAATTGGCTTATTGATAACTTATCGAAATAAATTGCTTTTAATCTTGAAATTAGAACTTGTCATAGTAACCGAAAATTTAGCCTCCACATGTTGTGACCTCAATAAAAACCAGAACCGTTTTTTTCAGTGACGGATTTCGCCTCAGAATATTATTTTTAACTACATAAAAATAAAATTACAAAACAAACCGGTTATAGTAAAAAAAAAAAAAAAAAAAAACAGTGAGAGAGTTTTTGCATAACGTTTTTTTTTTTTTTTTTTTTATCGTCCAGTATTTTCCTCCCTAGCGCGCATGCTCATAGAAAATTGCGCATGCGTATCTATAATAATGTTTCCAATGAGCATGCGCACTAAGGAGAAAAAATACCGGACGATAAGAAAACGTTATGCAAAAACTCTATAACAATAAGAATGTTTTAGATAGGGAATTTTAAAAATTAATTCGATTATTGGGCAACGCTTTGCTTCGTTTTGTACATCAGTGATCCATTTGTGCATTTTGAGAGCATCGTGTTCCACACGTACAACTCACTAATGGACATTGGAAGTAGCAGTCTTCCCCAGTAGGTCTTATACAGTTAACCATGCCGCATTTTCGAATCACCTTGAATACTTTTACCAGGCAGTCTGAAATGTCTATGCTATCTTGCTTTATACAAGCTATCACAATCACCGTCGAGTCTTTTTTGTTTCTGAAAAGCAGTGATTGTAATGAAAGGATAATTAACGGTGGGTTCACTACAAAAAAAATACTTCTAATGATACCAATTAATTTGAGCTACATACTTACCAAATTCTTCCAGCAATAGTCTGTGCACATCAGGAAGTCGATTTCGCAACATCTTACTGCCTACTAATAGCAGCAATTATCGCTGCTCTTCTTCTTCTACAATAATTTTATAATGCTAATAAGCGCAAGCGACTTTTTTAGGTATAGTTATGTTATATAAATATTTTTAATTCCTCTTCAACAATTTTTTACGAGTTAACTGATATTACATAATTTTTTTTTATAGAACAAGTGAGCTGTGGGTACCTGGCAAACTACTTTTCTTTTTCGTTGGAGTAACAGCCCCTTTGGGCCAAGGCTGTCTGCCTATTGACAGGTTCCAAAACAAGAGATATTGTTTTCTTGGATTGTCATATATTTCTTGGATTGATAGATTGGATGTCAGTCCTACGTTCAGCAGTCATATTAGATCAGGGCCTGATGGCCGAGTGGCTAGAGTTCTGCCTCTCGGCATCACAGGTTTCGATTCGAATCCTGGCTGTGCCATGGATTTTGTAGTGGTTCGGAATCCCCTTTAAGCAGTTGGTCTCGGTCTCTCATATGACCGTGGAGCTTCACAGAAGCCAATCAGACATCTCACGCACATCATTTCCAAACTGTAAACGGGCAACTCAGCTATAGACATAGTGATGTGATATGGTGTAGTAATAGTAGTAGTAGTAGTAGTAGTGATATTAGACCGGGACCTACGGTTTAAAATAGATTCCGAATCACTAGAAACATCCATGACACCACCGGAACTCGAACCCGAAACTTGTGGCTCCGAGTGCTAGTCACTCGGCCATCAGGCCCCAAACGGCCATCGGTCCCCATTATTGGTGGATAATTGTTTCGTAAATGACATCCCAGATTCAAGGATCAATCTATGGTTGAAACTCCCTTTAAATAATAAACAGAGATGTGATTGAATATGTTTTACATCAACCTTATAAATGGCCTGAGAGCTTCTTGATTTTTTTTTTCCCCTCATTTAATTCTAAGAAATATTACAGGAAGATTTTTTTTTTTTTTCGGTCCTAACTCATTCAACTGATAACAAACAAAACTTTATTATAATATAGTAAAGTAAGGTTTGGTTTGTAGTTCTACTGTCATCTTGTGCATACGACGACTAAACAGACCTGAACCTACAGATTAAAGTGGATTTCGAACCACTCACAAACATCTATGCCCCGGCCAGCATTCGAACCTGAAGCTTGTCATGCCAAAGCCACTTGGCCACCAGGCCGCGATGAAGTAAGGAGAGGTATATTCCGAAGTTAATAACTAATTTTTTATAAACATAACAACCTTGGTATCATCAATCAATAGATATAAAGGAGATTGATGAACAATATTTAACAAACCTTTTATGGGTGAATTTACATGAAACTTCTAAGCTATTAATCAATTTAACATAATGATTAATAGGAATAATTTCGGTAAATCAACTTTTAGTCCCTGATACCACCTCAATTTAGTATAAGCGGCTGCAGTCCAGAGGGGGTTCTCACCTTACAATCAAAGGGGTAGTTGCTTCAGGGGTATTCCTACTTATAAATTTGACACACCCTACCTAGCATAGACATGGAAACTGTTGATTTGATAGCCTTCTCAGCTCTCTCATTTCAGAAGCCAAACCAGGTCACTCCAGGACCCTTAACTGGGACCTGAATGGCCGAGTGGCTAGAGCTCGGTATCACAGTTTTCGGGTTCAAGTCCGGCGGTGCCATGGATGTTTGTAGTTGTTCGGAATCCCCATTAAACCGTAGGTCCCGGTCTGTTTAGCCCTCGTGTGCATAAGATGATCGTAGAGCGACAAATCGAACCAAACCAAACCAGGTCCTTAATTAATAAACAACGGACACATTTTGCATTTTGTAGATTGAAACATATTCTTCTTCGACGTCCGTCTGCAAAATCAAAGAAAACAACGTTTTTTCGACCTATTTTCTTACCCATTTCTGCTTTCAAGATCGGGCTCTGGGCTAGAATAATATTAGTATCTCTCTACAGCCACGCTTCGCAACAGTGGGCACCACAGCTAATAATACTCCGTCAGCCATTGCATCCCCTCCCCCATCACGTGATCCATTTGGGGGAGGTGATAAAAGGTAGGGGGAAATGTTTACTTCCAGTCTCAGTGAAGGGTGCGAAAAACACGCCAGTATTTATAGGCATACTTTCCCCTCCCTTGGGTTATGCAAGCCATACAATTTAAGAGAATGGAAATAAATTAAAAGTAAAAATTAGGCGATTTTGTGTTTGTGTTCTCCTTGTTTTTTGTCACACCGAGACGGTTTATGAGTTTTCTTTACCTGGGATGCGGATTTATCATAGATAACGGCATGAGCCAAAACACACACAAGTTGTGTTTTCACAGCTTACCAACTCGCTTTAAATACGAAATCACCGCGTGGTGATATATATTTATGTATATATATTTCTAAATAAAGATGGTGTTCTGATATCTGTCTCAATTTTTTTTTTTTTTAAATATTTATGTATATAAATAAATCTTCGTGGTTTTTTTTTTATATTTTTTTTTAGTGGTTTTGTTCCATAATGACAGGCTAAGTTGTTTTCAATTCATTTTAATAGCTACTTTTAAAAATATTTCATTCGTGTGATATTTTATTTATTTTTATCTGTATTATTGACTTATTTATTCCGTGTGTGTAAATGTGTTTGTTTTAAATTTGCATTGCAGGCCCTTTAAAAATCAAAATTGTTTATTGTACTACTGTGTAAGAGTACCAATTTTCAATTTAAAATCCCCTGGGCTTATGGAATTACAATTTTTTTTTTTTTTTTTTTTAGGTTTGTGGCACTGTCCTTGACATCTGTGTGATATTTGACGGCAAAATATTCATTAATGTTTGAGTTCCGCTTGCCTTCGTGTGACGCTAAAACTGAATCCGTCGATTTTTGAAATGTCTCAATTAATTGAGCAAAGAACTTGCATTGAATTTCGTTTGCAGAAACGTATAGAATGTTGCAGAAGGCATTCGGTGAGCATTCCTATATCGGAAAGAAATGTTTATAAGTGGTATAGACAGTTCAAAGAAGGCAGAGAACACGTTAAAGACGAAGAGCCCTCTGGTCGACCATCCACCTCAATCGACGAAACTGATGTCCAAAAAATTTAAGATTTAGTGCTTGCCGTCGATTTACAATTAGAGACCTTGCTGCTGATGTTGGAATTTCAAAAGGATCGGTCAATTACATTTTGGGCCACAAACGCGTCAAATCTCGATTGGTACAGAAAACACTGAATACTCCAGCTCACACTGCATTGATTCTTCGCGACCTTTTCTCCAAAAATGAAACCCATATCGTTCTACAACCAAAGCATTCACACCGTGCGACTTCTGGTTATTCCCTAAACCCAAAAGACCACTCTGGGGACACCGTTTTGAGTCGATTGAAGAGATTCAACGTGAATCGTCGCTCGCTTTGAAGGCCATCCCTGCCGATGACTTTTTAGAATGCATTGAAGATTGGAAAAAAAGTTGGCATGAGTGCATTGTGTGTAGGCATAAGTGCATTGTACATTGTTTTTGAAAAAAAAAAATAATTGGTCTTACTTTTTGGGCACAGCAGTACAAATTACATGAAGCAGAAAAGGGAATTATCAAAATTGACGCATCGTTCAACTTGAGGACAGGGGGAAAAAAACTCAATTTTATATCAATACTACGACCTGCAATAGCATCCGTTTCATGCGTCGATAATAAACGAAAGAGATTTGAGATATGCCATTCATCCGATACTACTTTCCTGCTTTGCCACAGTTATTCTCACGACATGTTTGTGTTGCGCTGTCCTCGATCAGGCGTGTTAAATGAACGATACATTTGGTGAATCAGTGGGTCATGGAATGGGTGAATTAAAGAATTATGTCAATATGTTAATATATGCGTACAACCACTTAAAGACAATCTGTTCTTAAAAAGACAATGCATGACTACATGCATGTCCCATGCGAAAGTAGAATCCAACACCATGTCTAAAGAGTGAAAGAATTTTTTTTTTTCCAACTTTTTTGCAGATAAATAATAGGTAAAAGCAAATATGGATCTGATGGCTGACTGACTAGCGCTCTGGCGCTCGGTGCCATAGCTTTCTGGTTCGAGTTTCGGCGGTGTCATGGATGTTTGTAGTGGTTCGGAATCCACTTTAAACCGTGATAAGTTTAATAGGATCCTAGAGCGTTGCGGGGGCATTGCTACTCCGTGTCCGTGGCTTATCTTCAAGTTACACGCGCCTCCTGGGTAATGCGAAGTGAGTAACGTCTGTGCAGCTCTTGCCTTAAGGCATTCAAGACCAAGCTGTCTAAGTGTTTGCCAGCTGCATTAGAAAGAAAAAAAAATAAAAATAAAAATTATAATAATAAGTAAAAGCAAATATGGATTTGATGTCTGACTGACTAGCTCTCTGGCGCTCGGGGCCACAGGTTTCTGGTTCGAAGAATCACGGCAATGACATGGGTGTTTGTAGTGGTTCGAATACACTTTAAACCGTAGGTCCTAATCTAATATGACTGTAGAGAGTTCGGTATAGGGCTGTTAACACTACCCCGTGTGTAAGAAGAAAGAATGTCATGTTTCTGAAGTTGGCAGTAGGCATACGCCCTTGGCCCACCATGGGACTGTGGCGCCACTGAAGAAAAAGAAAGTCATATCTATATATACTGGCGCTCGGTGCCACAGGTTTCTGGTTCGAAGAATCACGACAATTCCATGGGTATTCGTAATGGTTCGAAATCCACTTTAAACCAGAAGTCCAGGTCTGATATGACTGTAGAGCGTTGGGCGTAGAGCTGACAACCCTACTCCTTAAAATTAGAAACATCTGTCTCGAAATTTGCCAGTAGACACACGGCCTTGGCCCAACATGAGGCTGCTGCGCCAATGAAGAAAAAAAAAAAAAAAAGTTTCATTATGAAAGCTATAATAACTCAATCGCGTGGAACATCTTGGCAGATAGTACATTGGGTTTAGAGTACTTGGAGAATCTGGTTAGAATCCATACATGCCAAGTTATGGATTCTAAATTTCCCACATTTATTCCAAAAAGGGATACAATAAAGGTGCAGGAAAGATAGGAAGAGAGAAAAGGTATGCATTCCTAGAGGATGTTAGTTCCTAATTACTTTGGCATAATGCTGCTGCAATGTAATAGGCCCTCTATAGTGAAACCTGTTAAAGGATGAGAAAGTTCAGTATTGCTCTAATAAATAACTTCGTGTGTAACCAGTATTTGAAAGCCAATGTATTTTCAACCGCACCATTTTTTTAATTCCTGTTTCCTCGCTTTCATTTTCAAATCAATCGTAATTACAGTAGGAGCAAATTTAATATGAGCCCCAATGTTCGTTTTGTCCTCCTTTAATTTTTCATAATTCTCCTACAATAAATCTAGTATCTTATCAATTGGCTAGATCTCTGGCCTTTGGTACCACAGGCTTCATGTTCGAATCCTGTCAGTGGCATGGATATTTGTTAGTGGTTCGGAATCCACTTTAAACTGTATGTCCCGGTCTGTTTAGCCCTCGTGTGCACAAGATGACCGTAGAGCGACAAACCAAACCAAACCTCGTTTTTGAAAAGTGTCTACAACAAAACCTCCAGTGGATTCAATCTAAGATTAATGCTCCTCAGCGGCGCACGCTGCCGCTGAGGTTATTAGAGTTACCGAGTCGGGCCCTGAGAGGTTACAAAAATGGAATTTACTTTGCACATTTCCTAAAAGCCTTAGAATAAAAGAAGGATTTAATATCTTAGAGAAAAGTAATTTTATCACTTTTTTGCTTATAGTTTTTTTTTAAAAATATCTAGTGCATTTCGAAAGAAATAATAATAATAAAAAAAACGGCCATTTGTAATAGGGTATTAAACACCCCATTCTGGTCAGTGATTAGTTAGTGGGCAGATTAAGTTGATTTGGCTTAATACCACAAAGAAGAGATTTTGTTGTATTTAAACAACATTTAGATGACATATTTGGACAATTTATAGTTGTTTAAACACGTCTTATAAAATTAAGTAGTGCAACCATGCTTCCTCCTACGCTCCTGGCAAAAGTGCCCCTATGGCGTTCAGGAGAAATGGTCAATTGGCCTACAGACTCTCACTCGGTTTTGTTTGGTCTGTCACTCTATGGTCATCTTGTGCCTACTTTGGGCTAAATAGACCGGAATATACAGTTTAACGTGGATTCCGAACCACTAACAAACATCAATGCTACCGCCGGGATTTGAGCCTGAAGCCTGTGGTGCCAAAGGCCAGAGAGCTAGCCAATTAGCCATCTGGCTGCGACTCTCACCCGGAGAGGAAGTGTTTTTCGCGCACCTGAGTATCGGGTTTTCGCTTAGAAGTAGAATCCTTCCACGAATCTATAATGATCTGTCTTTAAATGTGTTGCATATTGTATGTCTCTAATTGTAGATGTGTGGTGCTTGTGCGTGTGTCAGTAAAGCTCCAGCCTATGTCTCAACCACACCCACTTACAATCTGGTAGCCCAACTTGCACACTACAATAGCTCAATTGTTTGTAGTTTTGACGAAAAAAAAAGTAGACTCTCTGGAGATTGAGACAGAGAGTCTCTTATAAATAAACAGATTATCTGGTCAAAGTTCTCAGATTTTTTTCTCCATTATAACGAATTCTAGAATGAATTCGAGTTCGAGTAATGCCTTCATAATGAGCTTTAAGACATTCTAAGCTCATTATGAAGGCATTACAACTTTTAGTATTTACAGTGTAGCAGGCCTCGTGAGATACACCTAGGTTAGGGATTGCAATACCGGTATACCGGGATAATACCGAATACCGGTACTTTGAACCATTTGTACAATTTTGTAATACCGGTATTCACAAGTTTAAATACCTTTTTTCGGTATTTACTAGAAATGTAGAATTCTTATCTGTGACATTCATATTCTGATCTATGAATTCTTATCTGAAAACTAGAAATTCTTATCTGTGAAAACAAGGTTGTAGTTGTGAAGAAAGTGTGTAATATTTTGATATTTTTAAATTGGTGAGTTTGCTATTCACATTGTGTTTGCATATCATACTTTAGAGTTCAAAATATTTTTCAGATTTATTATATATATACTCATAAATAATACCCCATAATGATGAATAAGAATAACTTTAAAGAACAAAAAAATCAGTTGATAATACTTCGGTTTGGTTTCATTATTTATATAATGAAAAGAATATGATGGCACAATGTAAAAAAAATGTTCAAGAGTTATTAAAGGAAATGGAGGAAGTACAAGCGGACTCCATCACATTTCAAAAATTTGTATTAGTACCACAGACTGAATAGTGATATTTACATTTTTTTTTTTGTGATTTAAATAAATAAGATGTGTCCTTTATTTTTTTGTGATTCTTTATATATGGTTATAATTTATAAGTTACACATTTTTTTTGTGATATTTACATTCTCTAATAAAATTGGCAAATAAAAAAAAAAAAAATACCTGTGTTTTCTTTCTTTTTCTAAAATTTCTACTACCGGTATTAAAACCGTTATCCCGGTATTACGATCTAAAAATACCGAATACCGGTATTGAACTTTTGGTCCGATATTGCAATCCCTAACCTAGGTATATGCCTACACACAGAGATACACCTACTAACACCAAAGACGTTATAATTCTGGCATATCAATGACTCAGGGCTGATAGTTAAGCGTCAAAGTAATTACAATGAAAGGACAAAGTAAATAAATGAATACTGCACCGAACCATAACGCACTATCTCGCAAACAAACAAATAAATAAATAATGAAGCATCCTCAGAATTCATATCATTTCGAAATATCGCATGTGGATTCTGCTATAAGAAGTATGAAAATGATTAAGTTTTCGAGGCCACTTCTATCACGTTTCTACTGTGCAACTCATCATCATCATTGGCGCAACAGCCCCATTGTGGCCCTCTACTGGCAAATTTCGAGACAGGAGATATTTTCTCTTTACGGGATAGAGTTATCAGCTTTACGCCCAGCTCTCTACAGTCATATTAAACCGGGACCTACGGTTTAAAGAGGATTCCGAACTACTACAAGCATCTATTTCACCACCAGGACTCGAATCCGAAACTTGCGACACCGAGTGCTAGTCACCATCAAACCTCACTGTTTGACCAGCATCATATAAAAGTCAGTCTTTACGGGTTATTGGAGTACCTTGGTCACAGGTGGCCTTAAACTCCTGTCTGATCAATTAGGTACATAACGATGAGTAGGAGAAAACATGGTTAACAAATATCAGGAAATGAGTAGATTAAGGCTAATGTCCCCAGATTAAAAAAATTTAAGATGGAAAATAAAATAAAAATTATACCAAAAAATTTAAAAAATTAATAAAAAAAAAAAAAAAATTAAGAAAAGAGAAAATAAAATAGTAAAATTGTAAACATAAAAAGAGATTCCACAGGAAGATAGGATAAACGCTGCTAGAAATGAAGATTAAAGCAGTAGGTCAGGGTCGATCCTACAACCTTTCGGCTGCAGGAACGATGCGCATGATAGCCGGAGCATCATATAAAACAGGTAAAATTGGTGGATAATTTATCTTTTTCATTGTTGGCGTGGAAATTTCCTGAAAATAACTCCCATAATTCCATGTTGACGTTATTTGAAAACATAGCCAATTGGGAAACTTAAAATGAGTTACATATTGGGGATGTGTGAAACTCGATATACACAGTAAAGTCACATTAATGTGACCACCTGTCAAAAGCCAGAATATACACTTGTATATTCTGGCTTTAGTGGAGTGTGGTATTAAGTGGAATTTTTATATACACTCCACTGCAATGCCACTTGCCTTTTGTGATTGGTCATTTCACGTTGACGTCGAAAGTAGGTGGTGATCACATTAATGTGACTGGATTATGTACATTAGGAATAAATAAATAGGCATTGTATAAATGAACATTGCTATGCAAATATGCAGGCAGTAACTATTACCACAATGAACTCATCCATGGATTGAAAGCTCTGGTATGGATGTAAGGCAATATTGGAATGATAGACTCAAACTGCTCCAATAGCATTTTTGTCCATTATCCAACGTTTTGTATCCTCTTCCACACTAATTCCATGGTAACATTATTTCATGTTTCTTGGCTGAGATGGTGTAACGCTTACAATGACCTTTTAACACCATAATATCCTCCATCATTTGGAATGGTTAGTAGGTGATCATCATGGCTTCAATCTACAGTCATTTAGCATACTGCCTCCGTGTGAAAGCACATGGCCATCAATGTAAATGATTAATTTGTGTATGGAGGCTCTAAGGCCAGCAGCGGTCTGATGACCAATTGGCTGACGCTCTGTCCTTTGGTACTACAGGCTTCAGATTTGAATCCTGAAAAAAAAAAATGAAAACGATTTATTTTTCGGATAAAATTATAAGCATATATAATTCTACTAACAATTGCCCCTCATTTGCTTGTTGTATGAGAGAAAACCTTGAAAACTTCCAACGCGGGTCAAGATGCCTCACCTAACGATGAAAGATATTTAAACACATTGTCACATAGTCTTGATATCTACATTGTCATTGCTTCCTAGTATCTGAAAGCAATGGCTGGAACAGATGCCACCAGCAGATTCGAATCTGAGACCACCAGCACTCTAAGTGCTCTCGTTACCGTTGGGGCACAACCCATGGGGCGTTGTTTACTTTAAACAATTTTTCAATGCGGGCAAGGGGTAATGCGTTAGAATCTGAATGCCTCGAAATTAACATATTTTATGTCAATTTTATGAAAAGAACCTCTCGTAATTGAGAATTTCAAT
Source organism: Caerostris extrusa (assembly GCA_021605095.1). Classification (NCBI taxonomy): domain Eukaryota; kingdom Metazoa; phylum Arthropoda; class Arachnida; order Araneae; family Araneidae; genus Caerostris; species Caerostris extrusa. The sequence continues at coordinate 24,108 of BPLR01012236.1, forward strand.
TTTCAATTTATAATCTGACTTAAGTGCATAGCTTTTAAAAATAATTAATTTGAATAAATTAAAATAATTAACTTGATGGAGCACGCAGTTTCAAATCTTCGAGGGTATCTATTGCGGCAACCGTTTTCGATAACGATTGAAAAAAACCGTTATCGTTTTTCGATAACGATTGGGCGGCCTGACGGCCAAGTGGATAGTGCCCCTGGCCTTTGATATCATAGGCATCAGTTTCTGATCCTGGCAGGGCATGGATGTTTGTTAGTGGTTCGGAATCCAATTTAAATTGTAGGTTCTGGTCTAATCAGCCTAAAGTGTGCCCAGATGACCATAGAGCGACAAAAACCAAATCAAGGCCAATCACGATCGGTTTTTATTTTTATAAAAATTCCCTATATCCATGGTATAATGGTGTGAAGCGGTTGCCCTTAATCATCCTGTGGGTAGCTTTAGCAGTTCAACAATATGTTGATAACATTCTGGGGTTTTCCATTAATGTCACGTCCACCTAGAGCCCTTATTCATCAAGATAATGTCCGGCCTATCATGGCTTGCTTATCTCTGGACAGTTTCCCTGATGTTGACTTTTTCGTTGGCCAGTAAGATTACAAGATGTTTTGACAATGGAACCGGTTTGGGATAAGGTAGCTCGCCAGGTTCATGGTCTGAAAAACAATTGAAGAATACCTAACATAATTTTTATTACAGGATGAGATTAGTTAATCTTTATCACTCCTTATATAGACTCCTCCTTACATTATTAATGTAAATCACCTTCGTTTACAAATATGCAGGGGAGTTTTATCAATAATTGACTTAAACATTCAATGGGCAAAATTAAAAGATTAGAATTTATTTATCTATTGTAGCGAAGTTTAAATTTTTACGGAATTTTATGGATCCCCCCTCCAAAAAAATACATGTTATTACATGAGCAAGTTGTATTGTGCCAAATACAAACTTATGTTATTATAAGTAATCGATTCAATTGCAAACACAAAGGTTTACGTTAACATGACCAAATAAAAGTTCAGATGTTGATTGCAAAAACATTAATATCTAAAAAGTTTTAATTTTTTTTTATTCGATAGCAAATATATTTAATGTGACCATATTGTCGAAGGTCATCGTGAAACACCCTGATTCAATTACAAACTTGCCACAATAAGAAATATATGACGTCAAGCATTCAGAATTGAAACAAAAAAAATTCATTGATAATAAATATTCTATTTATAAAGCAATCGATTAGTAAATAGACAAAAACATTTTCTTTGATGATGAGCAAAACATCCATCTACAAGATATTAGACATTTCTTTGCATATAATATTTGACTACTACTTTTCTAAACATAGAACAATTTTTTCTATCTGTTTTTATCCCTTCCAACTTAAGACTTGTTTCTATACAAAAAAAAAAAAATAATAATCGAGACACCTTTAACCCCAGGTGAATTGATTGAACACAAACAACACCACATAATGATGCAAAATGTTCTCTAGAAGAAGAAGATCGAAAACACATACATATTCCAATCCAAAAAGAACACACACACATATATATACCCATATTTCTGTCAGAAATATTCCCCCTTGCCAAAGATAATAAAACCTCTCAGTGAGAGAGAGAGAGAGAGAGAAAAAGAAAAAAAAAAAAACATTCGGTGAGACCATAAAGCGAGAAAATTTTTCAACCCCGCCACTACTGCCAGTCTGGAATTCTATTTTGGTACTTCCGATTAAACGAGTGTTCTATTTTGGGCGCTTTTCGAGGTAGGGAAAGTGTTCCTCTAATCAGGCAGCCAATCAGAAGCCGAGTGGGAGGGAAAGCAACAAGTTGCCATGGGAACGGAGACTGGCTGCTGTGCTTGCACGCCATGTTATTCATTCTATCATTGACTTTTAGCGAAATGCGTTCGCTTTGGATTGAGAGATAGAGAGAAGTGGAGATGTTTTGCGCGGGGGATAGGAAAAGGGGGTGCTAAAATATTAATGATTTTCTAAATGCGGCATCGGCGAAATGAAGGAGGAATCTTAAATCATCCATGAATCCATCTTTGCAACTGAAAAACAACAGGGAGGAATTTGTTACTAACAATGTCCTTGTTTTTGCGTATTTTGCTTTTATTCGAAAACAGAGGGGTTCTGGGTAATATTTTTCGAAAGATGGTAAATTTAGTGTTTCTAAATTGGGAAAATGTTTCCGATACAAATTAAGAGAAAAATTTGACCTGGAAATATATATATATAACTTATTTTCAAGAATAATAGCAACATGAGCTCAAGTAATATATATATAAAAAAAAAATGTAAGTCGATTCCTACTTTTTTTCACTCTATTGCAGAAAGTCCTTTATAAATAATTTTCATTCGTTTTTAAATTAGAAAAAAATCTCGCTCTCTCTCACATCACACACTTTCCATCTCTCTCACTAATTTATTCACATGTTTCATTTTCCATTTTGTTCCCTCCTTGACTGAGACTAGAAACCAGAATGAAAAAAAGAATCTGAAAAAGAAATTTTTTTATCAGCCATCTACACGCTTCGCCACTGACTGTATTTATTCCTAAATTTATATCCTGCTAAATATCTTATATAAGAGAAATTTTTTTTCTCCCATATAAAACTAAAATTAATTAATTAGATTTAATGAATGAATTGATATTTGAAAAAACTGTATTAACATCCAGTGTCATCCACTACAAGTTTCAAAAAATGTATCTGAACTTGAGTAGATGAATAAAAAGTATTTTATGAACGATTGAAAATTTGAACAAGATATATATAGAGAGAGTGTGAACTAATAGTAGGAATTGAAAAAAAAACAACTTTCATTTACAGTAGATGGAAAATTAAAAAAAAAAAAAAATTCAAGTCTGACATCATTAAAAGCAAAACATCACACAATGCAATTTAAGGGTACATTTAAAATCTTTCTGAAATTTTCTTCTGTTAATCAAACATGGCTTGGTTTTTTGTCGCTCTACGGTCATCTTGTGCACACGAGGTTAAACAAACCGGGACCTACATTTTAACGTGGATTCCGAACCACTCGCAAACATCTATGCCACAACCAGGATTCAAACCTGAAGCCTGAAGAAGAAAGGCTAGAGCGCTAGCCACCAGGGCGAGTGTTAATCAAACAAAACACAATTTTATTTTCTGAAGATCTTGTCTTGTCTGAATGCACTCAGAAATTTGTTGTGTCATTTTTTTTTTTTTTAGTGAGCAATATTTTGCTTAAGATACAACATAGAAGTAGATAAATGAAGTCAATCAAAGTATTTTATTTTTATTTTCTGATCGAGATAAGATTATCGGTATAGAGCCAATTTATGAAGTGAATGAAGATAAAGCAAGCAATATAAAAAATATTTTAAAGTCAATTCCTACTTTTTTTCCACTATATTGTAGAAAGTCTTTATAAATAAAGTTGAAATTTTCCTCTTAAATCTGGCTCCATCTATTGGTAGATACATCAACTTAAATCTAAAACACTAAAATTAAATTAATTAAATTTAATTACTGAATTTAATTGAAAAAACTGAATCAAGTGTATTTGAAAAAAATGTATTTGAACTCCTGAGTGGAGGAATAAAAAGTATTTTATTAACGATTGAAAATTTGAACAAGATATATAGGGAGAATGTGAACTAATAGTAGGAATTGAAAATCTTTTAGGGCTGAGGGGAAGATGAACATATCATAATAGTCTGAGAATAATATTTTTTTTTTTTTTTGAAGTTCGTCATGAAATTAGTGAAAGGATTGTTTTTAAAAATAAAAGTGAAATAATAATAATTTTAAAAATCGCACTAGAGAATTATAGAAAATAAATTGTGGTTTTGGAAACTCCTTTACATTGAAAGAAAAAAGGTAAAATAAAAACAGTTGGAAGAAAATAGGGGGGAGGGAAGGAATCGTTTAAGCTCGCATAAATTACAGCAACGAAACGAAAATCGTTAGATAAATACAAATATCAAAAGGTTCAATGGTAAGAACTGAAAGATTAAAAAAGAAAATTATGCATAATTTACAAAAAAGCAAAGGTATGAAACATGCTGTCAGGAAATTAGTAAAACCCAAAAGAAATTAGTTACAACATCCTCAGGATACCTTTATCAAGGAATATATGCTCACAGGTTGTTAAAAACCCTGTTATTTCTGCTTGATATATGACTGAATCCAAGTCAAGAACATATTGAGCAACGTATTTTAATTAAATCGATCAGACAGAATACCTTCCTTTAGAGTCTGTATGGGACAGAATTGAAGAAAAACGATTTGTCAGTGTAACCTGTTTTATAAAGTAAAATTGTGTCACATGGTAGAACTTCGTGATTGTTAATAATATGGGCATTAGGCGAGTGATTGGTTGACTGATTACAGTCAATAATTCATCTGACTGCGATGATTTATTGCCCACCCTTTGTGGGTTGTTAATTATCAGTGTGAGAAACGAGTATTTACTATCTATTGGAAGAGTTGTGATAGAAAACTCCCACAATATGGAGAATTTACAGAAATCGTAAGTTATAGGAGAAAAAAAAAAAAAAAGTTTTTTTTAAAATACAATAAGTTTGAAGGATTAAATTCTTTAATTGCCTCAGAAACATTTCTTCTAACGTATTAAAAAACTTTCCATTCTATGTGTCAAATCGAAGGGAGAATAATTTTTTAATCCTACTCATGTATCCCTACTAGGGATTGCAATATCGGATCAAAAGTTCAGTACCGGTATTCGGTCTTCTTTAGATCTAATACCGGGATACCGGTTTTAATACCGGTAGTAGAAATTTCAGAAAAAGAAAGAAAATGCAAGTGTTTTTTTTTTTTTTTTGTTTTATTTGCCAGTTTTATTAGAGAATGTAAGTAATAAGAATGTAATTTTAAGAAAGTTTACTATAAACTTGATCAAATTTGAATTGGTTAGTCTCTTTTCTTCTTTCTCATTCTTAAAAATCATTATAATTATGTAAATACCGTAAGACATTTTCTATTTCAGTATGCCTTTCTTGTGTGCGATTTTTCAACGTAATATATAATTCAGATGGTGATGTGTGCTGTTCTTTCAGTGACTGCAACATGAAATTTATTGTTGCATTAGCTGTTAATAAATTAGAATCTCTCCGACATAATGCCTCAAAAGCCAATTTTACAGGAAGTAGAGCTGATACAATTCTGGATATTAAGTCGAATTCACAATAGGAAAAATAATTTGCTGGTTTAAGTCGACCATTGCTTTTTGATTGCATTTTTCAGTTTCAAAAACATTCCATAATTAGGAGTAAACTATTCCAACGTTCCTAGTTTTCAGATAAGAATTCTGAGTAAGAATTCGCAGATATAAATTCTTTCATAAATAAGAATTCTAAATTTCTAGTAAATATCGAAAACGGTATTTAAACTTGTGAATACCGGTATTACAAAATTGCACAAATGGCTAAAAATACCGATATTCGGTATCCCAGTATTGCAATCCCTACCCTATTAAAAGCTATTGAGCCCGCCCATCTTGTGTAGATGTGATAAATCTGATATTCCGAGCTATTTTATCTATAGTACCGCATTGTAACAAGTAAGAGATGCATAATTAGTTTCAATTTTTAAAATATTTGCGACCCAAGGTAATTCAAACGATTATGAACAATAAGATTTTTATTAAATGAAATTTTTAATCTTTCTATTCAAACTTGAAACGTTTGAACATCTTTCCTTAATAGTTAAAAAAAAAAAAAAAATTGTAAGCCTCGTGCTTTTTCAGAGACATAACTATTTGGGAAAGTGTCCCGAGCTTAGACGGCTCTAGAGTGAAGAGAATATATATATATATACTAGCAGACCCGGCCACGCGTTGCTGTGGCTTTCTTGTATTTCGCTAAATTATTAGATACTATAATTGGTATTGTTAAGGAAGTGTTTGGTAAAGAATGATGAAAAGTTCAAATTAAGCTTCAACGAATAGAAAATGTTTAATTTTTGTTAATTTAATGAATGAGGTAGATAATGTTGATTTTTAACACTGTTTTATAATTATTTTACCTAATTTAATTTTTAATACTCATTACTTTCATTTAACTAAGAACTAAGCGATGAACACTATTTCTTGTTAATCTGTCTTTCGTCAAAATAAATAAATTCGTTAAATAATTTAATAAGTTGGTTATGCTTTTCAAAAGATTTTCCAACAATTCTACAATAGCGCTTGTACTTGCTTGTTCGATAAAAATTATACTGACATCGAGTTGTCACACGTTCTGCAGAACTGCCCATAAAAATAAATTTGAAGAAATTTTGGCTCTTCGTTAGGTACTGGCATCAACGACCCGATCTTTATGGTACACCTGACCTTGCATTTGAATGTACTTTCAAAATACATCCGCCGGAGGAGAAATCGCAAATTTTAGTTGCGTCAAAAGACGAAATATGAAAATCATCGATTTTGCATTTAAATAAAAAAAAATCTGTATAAAAACTATCCTATCTCTCAAGTTGGAACAAAACACACATTTAAGAAAAAAAAGTTAAAATCGGATTGTTAGTTTCAGAGTTCATCCCGGACAAACATCGTGATACGGGAATTATATATAATAGAAGATATATATATATATATATATATTTATTGAGACTTTATTTAAAAAGAAATTAAAAACTAAACAGCGTTTTAAAGAAGCGTGATTGTGTATATGATCTACCATGTTGGTTGCTTTTCCAAGAATAAAGAGAGTAGCACAACTCAAAAAGTTTTCGACCACTGAGTTGATGACTTGAAACGAAGTTCATAACGCATAACAATCATGAAGAATCCGCGGTGTTGCTTATGAACAGTGGCCCAAGTATGGGATTAGACGCAACAACTGATAGAAGAATGATGGATGAGAAAATTCCTGGCGCGAAGTTATTGTCAGAATCTTGAATGTGACCTTTGCTTTTTGAAATACTCAATCTTGCTTTTCGTCAATCATTGAATTCCTTACTTATCATTTCTATCAATCATTGAGATCATTAATTACCACTTTTATGAACCATTGACTTCTTGTCAAAGTATGATCCAGTATAGAACGAATTGCTCCAGCGTCCACATGGAACGGTAAAATATTTAGTCCAAAAAGAGCTTATCAACTGGTGGGAAAGATAATATCACAAGGGAATTTCAAAATGCCCCCTCCCAAATTTTTCCCCCACTAATTTTTGGATACAACTAAGGTTTATTAATTAAGTGAAATTTATATAGATATGTGAAAGAAGTAAACGATAAAACAAAAACTTCAGAATTGAAAATTTATGAAGTTTTTCATCTCTTTAGGAAAAATAAAAGAACAATCATCAAATCACCTTGAAGAAGAAATCATGAATTCACGAGAAAGATTCTGATATAACAGGGTATGAGTGGGGTGTACAAAGGTGTGCAACAATGTGTTGCAGGAAAATTCCTACATGTCATAAAATTTAGTTTTAAAAGACATTATTCAAGGAGATAAAATTTGCAAGTTTTCCAAAACAGTCCAGAATATATACTGCTATTTTGGTCATAGCATCGTTTGATGGGAAGAATTGAAAAACAGCATTGTTATGGTTAGAATTGAAAACCAATTAGTTAGGCTGGCAGCTATAAAGATATATGCTTTAAAAAGCAAGGTGTGGCGACATGATGAAATACCTAAACAGAATAATTGTGACTGATAAGAAAAAAAAAACCTGATACAGCTAAAGAATAAATGTTTCCAAAGAGTGTTATCAATATTTTCATCCTAGTTATCTTGATTTAAGAGGAGCTTCAAACATTAAAAGATTAGCAGAATTATTCAAATAAATCCCAGTTCACTCCCAGAGTTCTTCTAATGTATACACAGAGCTTCATATATTTTTACAGGTTAACAGATTTAATTGTATCTATAGCTGAACAATCCTTCTCAAAACTAAAATCAATAATAATAATAAAACTATCTACAAAGCAGTATGGCATAGGAAAAGCTCGCAGCTTAGCTTCGCTCTCAATTGAGACAAATCAAGCCCCAAAAGTTAACCTTGAGAAAATAATTAATGAACTTACTTTTCAATAGTTAGGAAACAAATTTTTTTGTAACACAAAGTTAAAAATAAAAGTATGCTGTGTAAGTTGCTAATAAACATTTTACTTTAATAATATTGCATATGTTTCATATTAAGTTCTGTATGAGGTCAAATAGCTTTGGATAAAAAAAATTTTTTTGGTTTAACGGGAACAAAATAAAACTTATCATAACACACACCAACAAAACATTTATTGAAAATTTTTTAATTTAATTAAAGTGCATAAAACTACTTTTAATAATTGAGAAAAGGATTAACCATAACTATAAAACAAAGTCGGTAAGATCAGAAAAAAATAATTAATAGAGAGATTCCCAATATGATTTTTGGGTCTACAGTTATGATTTTGTACTCTTTACCTCTTCCCCTTTTTTTCTCAAAAATTACATTCTATCATAAATTTGATACTTTTAATTTACTTTATACCACGAAAATACATATATTTTTATTTAGATATGATTAGCATATTTTTTAATTCAATAACAGGAAATATTCAATTTGTTGCTGAAAGATTTTAATGCCATGTGTTAAGATTTTTTTTTTTTTTTCTTCCACGTGTAATGCAAATCATAGAATTATTTAAAAATTATAATAAGAAATATTTGATTTTGAAAAGTCATTTGTAATTTTTTTCAATTGATAGTGACTAAATAATAACAATAATAAAAAACAACTCCTGCACATATACGTTATTTTGAAAATGATTCAGAATAAATGTTCATCAATTTACATTAGAAAATTTAAAATCCACATTTTGTATAACTGAAAAGTTCATTTCTATTGAAAATGGCCTGTAATACAGAAAGACAACAGAATATTTATGAATATTTTCAATTTGAATTTTCATCTAGCAATTCAACTAATGCATTCATAAAAAGAAATCAAATTACTTGTTTTAAAACTACATAGAAAATTAGTTTGCTTCAGCAAACATGTCTAATTATTGTATGCAATATTCTATTTATTTTTCATCAATTTTTTATAGAACTAATTCACTGATCAATGCTAACCGCACTTTCATTAAGTATCCTTTGAGGAACATAAAACTTTATATATAAATTTAATGAATGGCAAAAGAAAGAAAAAAGTATCGACTGAAAAGTGTGTAAGATTTTGTATTTACTGGAGAATAAATCACTAATCTTGTTAAAAGAATATGCAGATAAATTACAAAAATTCTTTGCTGCCAAGCTTATTACTATGGTAAAAAAAAAAAAAAAAAAAAAAAATCATTTTTACCCTTTTCCTACATTTTTTCAATATCATATTTTTTTCCTTTCATAATTTATTTTTAAAAAACATTCCAAACTCGAATCAAAATAGGAAAGGTCTCCCCCATAAATAATTTTTTTCTTTCGTGTATTTTTTTTTTAAATTAAATGCCCACAAATCTTTAGGTTTAAATAATATACGCATCACAACCAGTATTGCAAATAAATTTAAAGAGAAACCTAAAATCAGGTACAAAAATAAATGAAATTTGTTAAATAGCAATATAAAACATTTAGTAATTATAACTAATGTGTTGAATAAAAAAAAATCTGAAATCATGACAGTTAATGTAAATCACAATCTTTCTGAAAATTATAATATAGCCTTTTCCCATATTATTGTGAATAAAATATATCATTTTTTTTAATTTCATGTTCACAAAAGCAAATGTTCCAAATTTTTTAGAAAAATACTTTAAAAGGGTATTAAAAATAAATCAATTGTAACCAAAAAAATAAATAAATAACTTTTACATTTGTTACCTAAGCAAAATTATATTTCTTCATTTTAAGGCCCCATTAATTCTTGATTTCTTAAATCAAATTCATTTTCACCACTTAAAAATATATTTTAAAAAAATGTATTTTATTCTTTTTGCCTGATATTTTTCAATAAAATAAACTTTTTTAAACAAATAGAATAAATTTTAAGGAAACATTCAAAAGATCTATCTCAACTCAAACAATAAAATCTTATTATATTAAAAGAAAAATTAGATAAAAATTCCACACTAACTATTAGAATTGCAAAGCAACTTTTATAGAATTGCCTAAGTTTACTATCTAATTTTCTTTAATATGGTGTCATCTAAAATTTAATTTATTAAAAATTCAAATATTTTATTAAATTAAAATGCCTCCTAAAATGACATTTTGAATCCGCTTGTTTGGATACTTGCCTAATTTTCACATGATTGACGGTCGGACTACGGTCAATTTCGATGAGCTGTTTTTGAGCTGGAAATATCACACATCCAAAGTCAAGGAAATTTTACACTACAATCCTTTGGCAGAAATTATTACAGAATGAAGATGACACATTTAAAGTATGGATCATGTACCTCTACTTCATACAGTCATATTACAAAGAACACGACAAGATCTGGATTATATCTTTGATACCATTAAAAACATATAGAGCTATTAAAATATCGGAAAGGGACTTTCAGATGTTAATATATATACATATCTTTCGTACTTTCAAAAACAATTTTTTTTTAAATGGATTAAATTTTAGCCACCTTGTATAACATTATTTCATTA
>BPLR01012237.1:0-136951 GCA_021605095.1 Caerostris extrusa
AATGAATTAATGTTTGAAAAAACTGTATTAACATCAAGTGTCATCCACTACAAGTTCAAAAAATGTATTTGAACGTGTGTGGATGAATGAAAATAGGGCTTGATTAATGATTGAAAATTTGAACAAGATATATATAGGGAGAATGTGAACTAATAGTAGAATTAAAAAAAGAAAGTGCTTAAAGTTATGACAAAACTATAGACACAGAAACACCTAATATCTTTTTAAGATCAAATGCGTTGGAAAAAGTTCATAAAAATTAAAATTTCGAGTAATTATTTTTGACATTTCAGAGAATTTACTTTTTAATTTTTAGTACAGTTTTTATCACGGTATAGTATATTCAACCAAGGTACATTCACAATTATTAAAAAAAAATCTGCATTATAAATTAGTACGTTATGTCTATTTTTTCAGCTAGCTATTTATAAAAACTATTAGAGTCAACAAAAATAGGATAGACATATAACTATTTTTCTCTATTTGCCTTTTAAGCAACAATTAGTTTTAAGATTAAGCAATTTATATTTCGCTTTTTGTAAAGTGTAAAGTTTTGTCCATGATATTACTTTAATCTCGCGTACGATTTTTTCCGAATTTTTCTTTGTAAGCTACACGAAATTTCGTGGTGGATTTCTGGAAGTTGTGCTCAAACACACCTGCTAAAAGACCAAAAATTTCATTTTTCTCTTACACTCTCCAGGGATCGTATATTTTCTTGCTTCTTACCAAAGAAATTTGCAATTTTCTCAGGCAAAAAAGAGGAACTGATGCGAACTGAGAATACACAAAAATAAAAAAAAAAAAAAAAAAAAATATAAAAATGTCTTCTTCCATGTTCTAAAGATATTCCTTAAAGTGGAAACATGAAACTGCTAAATAAAAAAAAAAAAATATTGCAAAAAAGGAAATAAATAAAGCAAAAATGCAATAAAAATCCTTTCTTTAAGTTCTTCATTTGAAAATAAAAGATTATCTGCGTAATATGAATGGAAAAGAAAGCAATAAAAAGTTGGAACGTGGAGGGTGCAACTGGAATAAAAAAACCATATAATTTAGAGATAAAATGCTTTTGAGAGAAAGAGAAAAAAATGAATCTATGTTTTATTTTGCATTTTATATCACGGTTTGGGTGAGAAAATTCAATTTTCGCCTCTCTTCCCCTTTCTGTTAGAGAAATGAAGAAACTATTTTAATGCACGATTTTCATAGCTGTAATGAGGCCATTGATTGTTTGAAGTCAAATCTCGAACGCTTTTGCGTTTTTATTGTTGAAGTCTACTTTATTTTCCATTAGAAGAGATCCCAGCATTGGTTTGGAAATTTGAAAAATGTATTAAGTGCAACAACCAGTGAATGAAAAAATAAAAAAATACCACAACGTTTTGGTCTCATTCTCAAAGAAATCCCATTTTGGAAGTGTTTTCCCAGTACTTTTGACTATTTAGCTCAAATGACCCGAGGTGGGATTTATTCAGTTGATGCCAGATGAAATGTACTTATTGATTTTGGTTTTCCTGCTTCAAATGCGATATTTAAAAGCAACTTTTGGACTAGATTAATATCTTAAGTGGCAAAAAACTAAATTCTTAAAACAGTAAAATATTATGAGAAAAACCAAAATCAGTTATGTCAATGTATTCATGCATATAAAAGGAATGCATTTACATTTAATTTTTTCTGAAATTTTTATTTATAAAAAATACATATTTAAATTTAGTAGTGCTAAATATTAGATTTTTATGAATTATGGATAAGAATTCATTTTAATTATATCCATTTTCGTCAAAATTAAATTTCTAATATAAGCTTTATAATTATATTATGAATCTTTTTCAAAATATTTCAAAAGTTCAAAAATTTAGTTTTCAATGTAGTTATTTTTACATTTATTGTACATTTATATTGTAATACATTTGGTACATTCAACCAAGGTTCCTTTCTTCATAATTATTAAAAAATCTGCCTTTTAAATTAGTAAGTTATGTCTATTTTTCGAAACTTACTATTTACGAAAACTATTAGAGTTGTTAAAAAGAAATTGAACAATTTAAAAAAAAATAACATAGTTTACAAATAAAATGGAATAGACATTTAACTATTTTTCAATTTGCCTTTTACGCAGCAATGAGTTTAAAAAGACTGAACAATTTACATTTCGCTTTTTGTCCATGATATTCTTTTTATCTCGTTTAAGATTTTTTACCGCTTTTCTTTCTAAGCGAAACGAAATTTCTTGGTGGATTTCTGAAAGTTGTGCTCAAACTAACCTGCAAAAAGACAAAAATTTCAGTTTTTCTCTCTCACACTTCCCAGGGATCTCGTATATTTTCACGCTTCTTGAAAAAAAAGAAATTTGCAATTTTTCTCATGCAAAGAGAGGAACTGATGCGAAGTGAGTATACAATGAAAAAAAAAAAAAAAAAAAAAATAAAAATGTCTTCTTTCCATGTTCTAAGGATCTTCCTTAAAGTGGAAGCACAGAAACTGCTAAATAAAAAATTACTACAAAATTATAGTTTAAAAACACTAAAAAACTCGCTTTTAAGAGTTAATCAAACATTTAAAAGTAAAAAATAATTGTTAACATAAGAAAATTACTGACGAGAAAATGAATGCCACGTGCGAATCTTCTTTCTTTTATTTTGAAAATAAAGAGTTTATTTGCCTAATAAGAAAGGAAAAGAAAGGAATAAAAGTTGAACGTGAAGGGTGCTACTAAAGCGTGGGGGGTGCTTTTGTATGACATTTTTAAAACTAACTCTGTATTTCGGAACTAGTGAAAAATTATAACGATTGATATCGAGCACCCGACGCTTTTAGAACAGTGACCTTCTCGTCAGTCATTTTGTTCTTATGTTAACAATTATTTTTTACTTTTAGTTTGATTAACTCTAAAAGCGTGTTTTTAGTTTTTAAACTATAATTTATTTTTTACTTTCTAGTTTGATTAACTCTAAAAGCGTGTTTTTTAGTGTTTTTAAACTATAATTTATTTTTTACTTTCTAGTTTGATTAACTCTAAAAGCATGTTTTTAGTGTTTTTAAACTATAATTTATTTTTTACTTTTTAGTTTGATTAACTCTAAAAAGCGTGTTTTTTTTAGTTTTTAAACTATAATTTATTTTTTACTTTTTAGTTTGATTAACTCTAAGAGAGTGTTTTTTAGTGTTTTTAAAACTATAATTTATTTTTTGCTTTCTAGTTTGATTAACTCTAAGAGCGTGTTTTTAGTGTTTTTAAACTATAATTTATTTTTTACTTTCTAGTTCGATTAACTGTAAAAGCGTGTTTTTTAGTGTTTTTAAACTATAATTTATTTTTTACTTACTAGTTTGATTAACTGTAAAAGCGTGTGTTTTTTAGTGTTTTTAAACTATAATATTTAAATGAGGTCCCGGTACGAAGAACTGGAACTATAGTTCTTACAATAATTTAATTGTGAGTAAAACAAAAGACTAAATGCGAAATATGTCATGCCAGCCCTAATTCAAACAGGAATCTCCTGATCCGTAGTCAGGCGCGTTATCCGTTGTGCCGCTGTCCCACGTGGGTTTGAATGTATTAGGTACCTTCATTCTACATGGGTTAAACTGCTCTTCTTAAGCTTCATAAGCTCCTCGCGAGCCTAATCATGATGAGATAATAAACTTATTAAAATATTTTATTGTCGTAGGTCCTTGATAAGTCTACAACGTTCAAATTAAATCTGATCTCTTAAAAGGGCAAATCGAGGCCCAAAGAGTCAGTTACAAACAAAGCAACTTACAGGTGACATTAATAAAAGCGTGTTAAAAATGGAAATAAATAAAACAGAAACGTAATAAAAATTCTTTCTTTAAGTTCTTCATTTGAAAATAAAGAGTTTATCTGCCTAATAAGAATGGAAAAGAAAGCAATAAAAGTTGAACGTGAAGGGTGCGACTAGAATAAAAAATACATGTAATTTAAAGATAAAATGCTATTCTTTTGAGAGAGAGAGAAAAAAATATATCTATTTTTTTTTTTTATTTTCTATCACTGTTTGGATGAGAAAATTCAATTTTCTTTCTCTTTTCCCTTTCTGTTAAAAAGAAATGAAGAAACTATTTTAATGAACGAATTTCATAGCCGTAATGAGGCCATTGATTGTTTTCAAGTCAAAAACTCGAACGCGTTTGGGTTTTTATTGTTGAAATCTAGTTTATGTTTCATTAGAAGAGATCACAACATTGGTTTCGAATTCTAAAAAATGTATTTAAGGCAACAGTCAGTGAATGTAAAAAATTTCAAAAATCCCACTACGTTTTCGTCTCATTCTCAAAAAATCCTATTTTGGAAATGAAAGTGCATACATTTTTGACTATTTAAGCTCAAATGACCCGGAGTGGGTTTGTTGGTTGATGCCAGAGGAAATATACTTATTGATTTTGGTTTTCCTGCTTACAATGAGATATTTAAAAGCAACTTTTGGACTAGATTAATATCAAGTGCCACAAATAAAATTTATAAAACACTAAACATTTCCTAGAAACACGAAGTCAGTTATGTCAGTGTATTAATCAATATATCAATGTATTCAATAATGTTAATGTAAACCAGATATGTCAATGTATTAATGAATTCAAAACTGGAATGCATTTTCATTTTTTTTTTCTGTAATTATTTATTTAAAAAAATATTTTAGTATTTGTTCTGATTTTTAAATTTTTTTTTACATTCACAAAAAGAAAATTCATGAAGTTATAGCAACAATTATTGAAACGGAATTAACTAATATCTTTTTAAGATCAAACGTGTTGAAAAAGTTCATAAAAAAGTAACATTTCGAGAGTAATTATTTTGACATTAAATGAACCTTTATTTTTAATGCAACTACAGAATATTCAACCGAGATACATTCCTAATTATTAAAAAAATCTTACTTTTAAATTAGTACGTTATGTCTATTTTTCGAAGCTTACTATTTATAAGAACTGTTAGAGTCAACCAAAAATTCGAAACATTTAAAAAAAAGATCAACATATTTGAACTACATAAAACAAAAAAACATTTAATTTTTTTTTCTCTATTTACCTTTTACGCAGCAATGAGTCTGAACACTAAGCAATTTACATTTCGCTTTTTTTTTTAAAAGTAAAGTTTTGTCCATGATAATTCTTTAATATCGTTTAGGATTTTTTCCGCTTTTCTTTGTAAGCGAAACGAAATTTCTTGGCGGATTTCTGGAAGTTGTGCTCAAACTAAAAGGCAAAAAGCACAAAAATTTCATTTTCCTCTTACACTCTCCAGGGTTCGTATATTTTCTCGTTTCTTGCAAAAAGAAATTTGCAATTTTTCTCGCGTAAAAAGAGGAACTGACGCGAACCGAGTATAAAAAAAAAAAAAAAATAAAAATGTCTTCTTTCCATGTTCTAAAGATCTTCCTTGAAGTGGAAACATGAAACTGCTAAATAATATAAAATTACTACAAAAATGGAAATAAATAAAGCAAAAACGTGAGAACATTCCTTTTCTTTAAGTTCTTCATTTAAAATAAAAGAGTTTATCTGCCCAATATGAATGGAAAAAGAAAGCAATAACAGTTGAACGTGGAGGGTGCTATTGGAATAAAAAAAACATATAATTTAGAGATAAAATGCTATTCTTTTAGAGAGACAAAGAGAAAAAAATATATTTATCTTTTACTTTGCTTTTGCTATCACTGTTTGGGTGAGAAAATTCAATTTTCTCCTCTCTTTCCTTTCTGTTAAAGAAATGAAGAAACTATTTTAATGCACGATTTTCATAGCTGTAATGAGGACATTCATTGTACCAAGTCAAAATTAGAACGCTTTTGAGTTTTTATTGTTGAAATCTAGTTTATTTTCCATTAGAAGAGATCCCAGCAATGGTTTGGAAATCTGAAAAATGTATTAAAGGCAACAATCAACGAAAGAATAAAGTAAAAAAAATGCCATTTTCAAAATGAAAGTGTATCTATTTTTGACTATTTAGCTCAATGACCCGGAGCGGGGTTTATTCAGTTGATGCCAGAGGAAATGTACTTATTGATTTTGATTTACCAGCTTCAATTGCGTTATTTAAAACAACTTTTGGATTAGATTAATTTCTTATGTGTCAGAAACAAAATTCAAGAAAGAGTAAAAATTTCCGTGAAAAACAAAACCAGTTATGTCAATGTATTAATTCATACAAAAATTCAATGCATTGTCTTTGTCTTTTAATTTTTATTGAAAATTTTATTCAGATTTATTTCCAAATTTAGAATTGTTAAAGATTAGATTTTTTATGAGTTGTGGGTAATTATTCATTTTAGTAATATCCCATTCCGTGAAATTTAAATTTCTAAAATTGCCTTATAATTAGATTATCAATCTTTTTCAAGATAGTCATCTCATTTGCAAAGTTCAAAAATTTAATTTTTGAATTAATTATACTTACATTTAATAAGCATTTATTTTTAAATACTAGTAATAATACTAAGCATTTATTAACAGTTGTATCAATGTACATTCAATCAAGGTACACTCCAAATTATTAAAAAATATCTGCTTTTAAATAAGTAAATTATATCTAATTTTCGAAGCTTACTATTTATAAAAACTGATAAAGTCGACAAAAAATTGGAAAAATTTGAAAAAAAAAGAAAATAGTTTCAATGTATAAAATGGAATAGATACTTAACTAGTTTCTCTATTTGCCTTTTACGCAACCATGACTTTTAAGACTAAGCTATCTACATTTCGCTTTTTGTAAAGTGTAAAGTTATGGCCATGTAATTTTTAAATCTCGTTTAGGATTTTTCCGCTTTTCTTTTTAAGCGAAACGAAATTTCGTGGTGGAAGTTGTGCGCGAACGGATCTGCAAAAAGACCAAAAATTTCATTTTCCTCTTACATTCTCCAGGGATCGTATATTTTCTCGTTTCTTGCAAAAGAAATTTGCAATTTTCTCTCGCAAAAAGAAGAACTGAGGCGAGCTGAGTATGCACAAAAAAAAATTACAAAAATAAAAATGTCTTCTTTCCACGTTCTAAAGATCTTCTTGAAAGTGGAAACACAAAACTGCTAAATAAAAGAAAATTGCTACAAAAATGAAAATAAATAAATAAACAAAAAAAAAAAACCGTAATAAAAACCCTTTCTTTAAGTTCTCATTTAAAAATATAGAGTTTATCTACCTAATATGAATGAAAAAGAAGGCAATAAAAGTAGAACATGGAAGGTGCTACTGGAATAAAAATACATATAATTTAGAGATTAAATGCTATTCTTTTAGAGAGACAAAGAAGAGAGAAAAAAAAAAATGAGAAAAAGAGAGAGAAAAAATATATGTATATTTTACTTTTGCTTTTCAATCACTGTCTGTTAATGCTTTTTTTTTTTTTTTTAATAATTAAGAATTTTTCTTGCTTGAATGTAATTTGATACAAACTATTTACATTAAAAACTAAATGTTCATTAAATGCATTCAAAAACTAAATTTATGTATTTGTATTAAAATTTATTGTATTCAAAAACTAAATTTTTAAAATTTTAAAATGTGTTAATTAAAAAATAAAATTTTGTTTTCTCGGAAATTTGTATTGTTTTATAAATTTTATTTCATTCAACGCATTTAATCCAAAAAAAAAAAAAAGAGATAAAATAAATTTAGATTCTATAATTGTTGCCATAATTTTATGAATTTCTTTTTTTTCTAAATCTAAAACGAAAATTTTAAATTAGAACATATCATAAAATGTTTTTTAAAATAAATATGTTCAGAAAAACAAATGAAAATTTTGTATGACTGAATACATTGAAATTGATTTTATTTTTCTCGGAAATTTTCACTCTTTCATGAATTTTGTTTTTTCACTCAAGATATTAATCTAGTCCAAAAGTGGCTTTTAAACATCTCATTTGTAAGCTGGAAAACCAAACTCAATAAGTACATTTCCTCTGTCATCAACTGAATAAACGCCGCTCCGGGTCATTTGAGCTTAAATAGTCAAAAATGGATGCACTTTCATTTCAAAAAATGGGATTGTTTTGAGAATGAGACGAAAACGAATGAAAAGTTGGGGATTATTTATTTTTTCATTCATTGACTGTTGCCTTTAATACATTTTTCGATTCCGAAACCTAAGCTTGATCTCTTCTAATGGAAAATAAACTAGATTTCATCAACAATAAAAACCCAAAAGCGAGTTTTGACTTGAAACAATCAATGGCCTCATTACAGCTATGAAAATCGTGCATTAAAATAGTTTCTTCATTTCTCTAACAGAAAGGGAAGAGAGGAAAATTGAATTTTCTGACCCAAAACAGTGACAGAAAAAGCAAAAGCAAAAGATAGATATGTTTTTTCTCTTTCTCTCTAAAAGAATAGTATTTTTATCTCTAAATTATATTTTTCCTTCTAGCAGCACTCTCCACGTTCAACTTTTATTGCTTTTTTTTTTCTATAAATATTAGGCAGATAAACTCTTTATTTTCAAATGAAGAACTGAAAGAAAAGGCTTTTATTGCATTTTTTTAAAATTTATTTCCATTTTGCTGTAATTTTCTTTATGTAGCAGTTTCATGTTTCCACTTTAAGGTTGAACTTTAGAACATGGAAAGAAGACATTTTTAATTTTTTTTTTTTTCTGTGTGTACTCAGTTCGCATCAGTTCTCCTTTTGCCCGAGAAAATTGCAAATTTCTTTTGCAAGAAGCCAGAAAATATACGATGCCTGGATAATGAAAAGAGAAATTTTTGTACTTTTTGCAGGTTAGTTTGAGCACAACTTCAGAAATCCGCCACTAAAATTTCGTTTCTTACACAAGAAAAAAAAAACCTAAACGAGATTAAAGAAATATGGACAAAAACTTTACACTTTACAAAAGCGAAAGTGTAGATTGCTTAGTCTTAAAACTCACTGCTGCGTAAAGGCAAATAGAGAAAATAGTAAATGTCTATTCCATTTTTTTATATTTAAACTATTTTTTTTTTTAAATGTTTCGAATTTTTTTGTTCCACTCTAATAGTTTTTATAAATAGTAAGCTTCGAAAATAGATATAATGTACTAATTTAAAGGCAGATTACTTTAATAATTAGGAATGTCTTGTTTGAATGTAACTTGATACAGCTGTACTTGCATTAAAAAGTAAATGTTAATTAAATATCAAAATAATAACTCTCGGAAAATAATTATTCTTTTATGAATTTTTTTCAACGTATTTGATCTTAAAAATAGATTTTAATTCCGTTTCCATAATTGTTGACGTAACTTTATACATTTTCTTCTATTGTGTATCTAATACAAAAAATTATACTCAGAACATATCTCTAAAATATTCTTTTTAAATAAATATTTTCAGGAAAACCAAATGAAAATTCATTTTTAAAAAATGAAATTCTATCTATTTTTGACTATTCAAGCTCAAATGACCCGAGCGGGATTTATTCGGTTGATGCCAGAGGAAATGTACTTATTGATTTTGGTTTTCCTGCATCAAATGCGATATTTAAAAGCAATTTTTTGAACTAGATTAGTATCTTAAATGGCAAAAACAAAATTCATAAAAGAGTAAAAATTTCCGAGAAAAAACAAAATCAGTTCTGTCAATGAACACAAAATTTATATTATTCAATATTCATGACACAAAATTTTCATTTGGATTTTCTGAAAATATTTATTTTAAAAAATATTTTAGGATATGTTCTGTTTTTAAATTTTTGTTTTAGATACATAAAAAAAGAAAATACAAAAAGTTAAGCAAACAATTGTGGAAACGGAATTAATTAATCCTTTTTAAGATCAAATGCATTGAAAAAAATTCATAAAAAATAAAAATTTCAAAAAATTAGTTTGGCATTCAATGAACATTTACATTTTAATGCAAGTACAGTTGTATGTAGTTACATTCAAGCAAGGTACATTCTAATTATTAAAAAGTCTGCTTTTAAATTAATAAATTATGTCTATTTTTCGAAACTAATTATTTGCAAAAGCTATTTGAGTCCACTAAAAATTTCGAAAAAAAAAAAAAAAAAACATAGCTTAAATATATAAAAATGGAATAGACGTTTAACTATTTTCTCTATTTGCCTTTTACACAGCAATGAGTTTTAAGTCGAAGCAATTTATATTTCGCTTTTTGTAAAATGTTGAGTTTTGTCCATGATATTACTTTTAATCTCGTGTAGGATTTTTCCCCATTTTCTTTGTAAATGAAACGAAATTTCGTGGTGGATTTCTGGAGGTTTCGCACAAACTAACCTGCAAAAGTACAAAAATTTCATTTTCCTCTTACACTCTCCAGGGATCGTATATTTTCAAGCTTCTTGCAAAAGAAATTTGCAATTTTCTCGGCCAAAAAGAGAACTGATGCGAACTGAGTATACAAAGAAAAAAAAACATCAAAAAAAAAAATGTTTTTTTTCCGTGTTCTAAAGATCTTTCTTAAAGTGGAAACATGAAACTGCTAAATAAAACTAAAAATACTACAAAAAATGGAAATAAATAAAGCAGAAACGCATTAAAAATCTTTTCTTTTTAAGTTCTTCATTTGAAAATAAAGTTTATCAGCCTTATATGAATGGAAAAGAAATCAGTAAAAAGGTGAACGTGGAGGTGCAACTGGAATAAAAGATAAAATGTAAAATGTTATTCTTTTGAAGAGAGAGATAGAGAAAAAAATATATATCTTTTTCTTTCACTGTTTCTGTCACTGTTTGGGTGAGAAAATTCAATTTTCTCCTCTCTTCCCTTTCTGTTAAAGAAATGAAGAAACTATTTTAATGCACGATTTCCATAGCTGTAATGAGGCCATTGATTATTTCAAGGCAAAACTCGAATGCTTTTGGGTTTTTATTGTTGAAATCGAGTTTATTTTCCATTAAAAGAGATCCCAACATTGGTTTGGAAATCTGAAATATGTATTAAAGGCAACAGTCAGTGAATTAAAAAAAAATAAAAAAATGCCGCAACGTTTTCGTCTCATTCTCAAAAAAAATCCCATTTTGGAAATGAAAGTGTATCCATTTTTGACTATTTAAGCTCAAATGACCCGGAGCGGGGTTTATTCAGTTGTTGCCACAGGATATGTACTTATTGATTTTGGTTTTCCTGCATCAAATGCCATATTTAAACCACTTTTGGACTAGATTAATATATTAAGTGGCAAAAACAAAATTCATCAAAGAATAAAAATTTCCGGGAAAAACAAAACGAGTAATGTCAAGTATTCATGCATATAAAAAATTTCATTTGGTCTTTCTGAAAATATTTATTTTAAAAAATGGTTTAGGATATATTCTGATTTTAAATTTTTGTTTTAGTTTCACAAAAATAAAAATGCTTAAAAATTAGGGCAACAATTATGGAAACGGAATTAATTAATCTGTTTATTTAAGATTAAATGCGTTGAAAAAAGTTCATAAAAAAAATAAAAATTTCCGATAGAAATTATTTCGACATTTAATTAACATTTACTTTGTATCAAGGTATATTCAACTAAGTACATTTCTAATTATTAAAAAAATATGCTTCTAAAGTAGCACGTTATGTCTATTTTTCGAAGCTTACTATTTACGATAACTATTAGAGTACATAAAAAATTCCAAAAAATTAAAAAAAAAAATGGCATCTTTTTTGAAATAATATGGACAGTCAACAGTCAACAGTTTTTTTCGTCTCATTCTCAAAAATATCCCATTTGGAAATGAAAGTGTATCCAATTTGACTATTTGAGCTCAAATGACCCACAGCGGGGTTTATTCAGTTGATGCCAGAGGAAATGTACTTATTGATTTTAGTTTTCCTACTCAAATGCTATATTTAAAAGCGATTTTGGACTAGATTAATATTTTAAGTGGCAAAAACCAAATTCATAAGAGAGTAAAAAATTTCCGAGAAAAAACAAAATCGGTTATATCAATGTATTCATGCATACAAAATTTTCATTTAGTGTTGGACTAGATTTATTTTAAAAAATATTTTAGGATGTTCTGATTTAAAATTTTTGGTTTAGATTAAAAAACAAAGAAAATGCATAAAGTTACGTCAACAATTATGGAAACGGAATTAATTAATCTCTTTTTTAAAATCAAATGCGTTGAAAAAAAATTTCTTGAAAGATTAAAAATGACCGAGAATAATTATTTTGACATTTAATGAACATTTATTTTTTAATGGAAGTACAGTTGTATCTAGGTATATTCAAGCAAGATACCTCTTAATTATTAAAAAAATCTGCTGTTTAAAGTGGTACGTTATGTATATTTTTCGAAGCTTACTATTTATAAAATCTATTCAAAGTCAACAAAAAATTCGAAAATTTTTAAAAAGAAAAAAAAACATAGTTTAAATAAATAAAATGGGATAGACGTTTAACTATTTTCTCTATTTGCCTTTTACGCAGCAATGAGTTTTTAAGATTAAGCAATTTATATTTCGCTTTTGTAAAGTGTAGAGTTTTTGTCCATGATATTTCTTTAATATCGTTTAGGATTTTTTCCCCCTTTTCTTTGTAAATGAAACGAAATTTCGTGGTGGATTTCTGGAAGTTTTGCTCAAACTAATCTGCAAAAGTACAAAAATTTCATTTTCCTCTTACACTCTCCAGGGATCGTGCATTTTCTCGCTTCTTGCAAAAGAAATTTGCAATTTTCTCAGCAAAAAGAGGAACTGATGCGAACTGAGTATACAAAGAAAACAAAAAATCTTTCCTTTAAATGTTCTAAAGATCTTCCTTAAAGTGGAAACACGAAACTGCTAAATAAAAAGAAATTACTACAAAAAAGAAAATAAATAAAGCAAAAACGCAATAAAAATCCTTTCTTTAAGTTCTTCATTTGAAAATAAAGAGTTTATCTGCCTAATATGAATGGAAAAGAAAGCAATAAAAGTTGAACGGGAGGGTGCTACTGGAATGAGAAATACACATAATTTAGAGATAAAATGCTATTCTTCTGAGAGAGAAAGAGAAAAAAATATATATATATATTTTACTTTTGCTTTTTCTATGACTGTTTGGGTGAGAAAATTCAAATTTTTTTCTCTCTCTTCCCTTTCTGTTAGAGAAAAGAAGAAACTATTTTAATGCAAGATTTTCATAGCTGTAATGAGCCCATTGATTATTTCAAGTCAAAACTCGAACAGTTTTGGGTTTTTATTGTTGAAATCTAGTTTATTTTCTATTAGAAGAGATCCCAGCATTGATTTGGAAATCTGAAAAATGTATTAAAGGCAACAGCCAGCGAATGAAAAAAGTAAAAATTCCGATTTTAAAAATGAAAGTGCATCCATTTTTGACTATTTAAGCTACAATGACCCGGAGCGGGGTTTATTCAGTTGATGGCACAGGAAATGTACTTATTGATTTTGGTTTTCCTGCTTCAAACGCGATATTTAAAAGCGACTTTGGACTAGATTAATATGTTAAGTGCAAAAAAAAAAAAACAAAATTTATAAAAGAGTAAAAATAATTCCGAGAAAAAGGAAAATCAGTTATGTCAATGTATTCATGCATACAAAATTTTCATTTGGTTTTTCTGAAAATATTTATTTCAATTTCTGTATGTTCTGATTTTTCTGAAAACATTTTTGATTTTTCTGAAAATAGTTATTTCAATTATTATATGTTGCGATTTTGAATTTTTGTTTTAGATTCTCAAAAAAAGAAAATGTATAAAGTTATGGTAACAAATTATAAAATCGAAATTAATTAATCTCTTTTTTTATATTAAATGTGCTGAAAAAGTATTTAGTTTTATAATGAGTAGCACTTTTTAATAAAATATTCAAATGTTATCTAAATTCAAATTTGTTTCTTAATTCTTCCATAATTTAGAATTTTATTCAAAATATTTCTGCTATATTCATGAAACATTTTCCGTTATTTTTACCTTTTCATTACTTAAAAAAACAAAAGTAAATATTGTAGCTTTCTCATATGCATTGGCGAGAGCGCTGCCTGTGTCGATCTGGATGAATGGTCTACAGACTCCTACAGGCCTGTATACTCTCACCCGGTGAGGTAATATATTCAGCGCATCCCACGCAAACTTGAGTATCGGGTTTTCGGCTTAGAAGTGGAATCCTTTCACGTATCTAGAATTATCTGTCTTTAAATGTGTTAAATATTGTCTGTCTCTAATTGTATGTTTGTGGCGTTTGTGTCCAATGCAAATAAAGCCTGTGTTCTCAAACCTGTGTTTCAAGTCTCAACCCAACCACACCCAGTTACAATTCAGCTGCACAACCTACAACAGTACATAACTAAATAATTCAAGTTATAATTTATGTAACTACAAATATCACATTGATGCTTTAAAATTTTTTTTAATTAAATCCATTTTGATTATTTTTTCCAAAAGTTTTAACAAATAATACATAAAAATCGTCAGATTATGGATAATTTTGTTAGCATCGAATGTAAGAATAAATTAGAAATAACTTATATTTTAATTGGTGTATTTTATTATTTTATTATGTTTTAATATTTATATTGAAAATTATTGTCTGTGAATAGTTTTATATCGATTTTGGAAATTCAGAATTTAATGCCAAGAAATAAATATGTTGACTTTTTAAGCTTCAGAAATGTTTTCATAAAATGTAACAATTTTTTTAAGATAGTTTTGCAAATAAACTATATTTTAAAATATTTTCCAAAAACATTTAATAAACTTAAATTAAAAAACCCCAATAAACTCGTATATTTTATATTTTAAAAATAATCACTTTATAACTATGCATAGAAAAGGTAAGAAAATATTTTCAGTAATAGCAAAATATCATATAAATACCAATTTTACTGGTAAAAATGAGGGGCAAAAATAAAATTTAAATCATAAACCATAAAATATTTTAAATAATAATTATATTCGTCTATAAATTTTTATCAAATACCACAATTTCCAGAATATTTAGGTGCTACACATTTTAGTGCAAATTCGTGAACTGGATATTTTTGGAAGATTATTCACTCGAGTGCTTTTCCTTGAAATTTCTCGTTATACCACCAGACTGGAAGAAATTGGAAACTTATAGACACCATGATAAACCATGACCTTCAGCTAAGGAATTTTAGACTGCCTATAACTACGCAGTATATAAAATGTGATATTATAAATTTTAGTATTCCAAGTTTGACGCGTAAAGTATTCAATCTAACGTTAAAATACTGATGTCAGTTCAACAAACACAGAGATTGAATTAGAATTTTTTTTTGCCGAAATATTCGTATAATCTTTTTTTCAATTCCTTCTATAGCTCAAATTTTCTATCTTGTTCAAATTTTCAATCGTTAATAAAACACTTTTATTTATTCACTCAAGTTCAAATACATTTTTTTAACTTGTAATGGATGACACTGGATGTTAATATAGTTTTTTCAAATATTAATTCAGTAAGTAAATTTAATTAATTAATTATATATATTTTTTACATTTAAATTTCCTATATCTACCAATAAATGACGCCAGATAAACTTAAAACAATGAATGAAATTTTTTTAT
Organism: Caerostris extrusa; assembly: GCA_021605095.1. Classification (NCBI taxonomy): domain Eukaryota; kingdom Metazoa; phylum Arthropoda; class Arachnida; order Araneae; family Araneidae; genus Caerostris; species Caerostris extrusa. The sequence goes on from BPLR01012237.1 coordinate 15,475, forward strand.
AAAGGACTTTAAAAATAGAGTGAGAAAAAAAAGTAGAAATTGACTTTTTTTTTTTCATAATAATTGTTTATTGAGATATTATTGTTTTAGGAATATAATCGATATTAAATTAGTTTTTAATAACTATTTTCACCTTGCGCCTCGTTATCATATCTATTACGATGAATTAAAAAAAGCTTTTAATTCAAAAGTATGACTTAAAAGTATTATTTAAAAGTATGATTTTTAATTTTAATTATTAAAATTAAAATGAAAACCAAATACAAATATGATTATGAAATCAAATGCAAATGAGTGATATGAAATTAACTAAGCTGTAGTGTGCAGTTTGAGCAGATTGTCTGGGTGTGGCTGGGTTGAGATACTAGAGGCACAGGTTGGAGAACTCATAGCTTTGTTTACACACGCCCAAACACCACGCACATACAATATTTAACCCATTTAAAGATAGATAATTATAGATTCGTGGGAGGCTACACTTCTAAGCGGAAAACCCGATACTCGGGGTAAATACACTTTTTCAAATAAATCAATTTTCAACAATTAAATATACTTTTTCTAGGTGAGAGTCTGTAGGCCAACTAATGCTCCGGGATGTGCTAAATATATTTCCGCTCGGGATGAGAGACTATAAACTAAACGTTTCTCAGCAGGAACGCAAGTTGTTCTTTACTACCACTCGGGTAAGAGTCTCGAGGCCTATTCACCTTTTCTCCCGAACGCCACTGGGGGGAATCTTGCCAGTATGTAGGAGGAAGCACGATTACAAAACTATTATGTTCTAATGAATAAGGTAAATATTTTATCTAATTTTAAAAATTTTGATTTTGATATAAGTTCATTGAAAATAAATTAGACTTTTAAAAATTCTAATCGATATTTTATTATCAAATTTTAAATGTTAAGTTGGACATATTATAACAGAGACGATTTAAATCTTTGACATAACTTGAATATTTTTTTATTTCTAACTTTTTAACTTTTTAGTTAATTTTTAATAAAAAAAATTAAAAAAATTAAATAGTAATTAAAGTAAAAATATTAAGATTGCAAGTAAAGTGACCAAAAAATGTATTATGTTCCTAGAAGAAGCAATATAACTATATTAAATAATATTTCTTAATCATTATGGAAACATTCAATTGAAATTATTATATAACGACAGACGTTTTTCAGATATTATTATTATATTTTTATAACATAATTAAAGTAATTCAATATAGTTTACTTAGCAGAAAATTCAAATACAATTCTTTTAGGTTATATAACAAGAAAGAAATTTTTTTTTTTTTATTTCATTTTATTAAATTTCTTTATTAAAAATATTTTAAATATGTTTATTATTTCAATAATTTATAATCAAATATTAGTCTATTAACTTAAAGCTTGTAATATTTTTGTAATAGATTGAAAAATTAATAAATTAATAAAAAAATAGGATAAAATAGGATACTTTTCTTAATTTAAATTTGTTGAAATTAAAACGAGTCACATGTTTAGAAATATAAATAAATTTTAATACAGCAAAAGATTATAAGATACAGCAAGTTATTAAACTAACAAATGAATTTTAAAGTTAACTAAAAAAAATTTTTGAGAAATATTTACATACACACAAAAGTAAAACTACAATTGCTCTTGTAGAATAATTGTAAAATAATAGATAATAGAAAGGAATGGAATTTTAAGTTGAAGAAAAGAAATTTTGAATCATATGTGAATATTGCAATAGATATTTTAATTTTCTGTAACAACAGAAAAAAATCGTCACTTTTTCATACTAAAAATTGTAATTTTTCATCTTTGTAATAAACAGTTATTAAAACGCTTTTATTAGTTTCACCTGTACATTTGTTTGTTTGTAAATTTTTTTTTGTTTGTTTGTCTCTTTGGGATCGAATTTGCCCTACTTTAAGAGATCAGATTTAATATAAACGTTGTAGACTTATCAAGGACCGACGAAAATAAAATATTTTGGATAAGTTTATTATCTCATCATGATTAGGATCGCTAGGATTAGTGATTTTATTTTAACTTATGAAGAGCAATTTAACCCATGTAGAATGAAAGTACCTAAGACATTCAAAACTACGTGGGACAGTGGCACACAGCGAATAACGCGCCTGACTATGGATCAGGAGATTCCCTGTTCGAATTCTGGCTAGCTCGATATATTCGCATTTAGCCTTTGTTTTACTCACAATTAAATTATTGTAAGAACTATAATTCCAGTCCTCCGTACCGGGACTTCATTTAAATATTATAGTTTAAAAAGCACGCTTTTAGAGTTAATCAAACTAAAAGTAAAAAATAAATAAATTATAGTTTAAAAAACTAAAAAACACGCTTTTAGAGTTAATCAAACTAAAAAGTAAAAATAATTATTAACATAAGAATAAAATGACTGTCGAGAAAATGAATGTCACTGTTTCTAAAAGAGTGGGGTGCTTTGTATGACATTTTAAAACTAACTCTGCATTTCGGAATGAAACTCGTGAAAAGTTATAACGATTGCTATCGAGCACCCTATGCCTTTTTAGAACAGTGACATTCCTTTTGTCGTCAGTCATTTTATTCTTATGTTAACAATTATTTTTTACTTTTTAGTTTGATTAACTCTAAAAGCGTGTTGTTTATTTTTTTTTTTTAAACTATAATTTATTCTTAATAATCGAGTTTTGAATCAGCTGGTGGCATTGTTCTAGTTATTGCTTTCAGGAGGAGGAGACTCAATGGAGATTGTTACTACACTTGTAAAGGCGTCTCGCATTGATAATCAGGCTGCCTGGTGGAAGTTTTCTGTGTTTTTCACCCATGTGCAGTGCAAATGCGTGGCATTACCCATAAAAGTCCTCCTTCATCGAACATCGGTGAACAGTTTGTGACAGACAAAAGCGGTTCGAAATCAATGATAAAATACAAGGAAAAAGACAATTATAGTAGAATTTGAGGTGTTATTTAACTATATATAAATCTAGTTAAACATCCTTGATTACTGATGTGAAGTGATAGTTAATTTGAAGTACCCATGCTTCTAATAATTAAGATTGAATAAATTTCTGAATAATTTTCTATTTAAGCGTACGTCAATTTGTCTTGTGAATTATAGGCAGTTATAAACAATAGAAAAACCGAAAAGGAGAATATTTAATTACTTTCCTAAAATGCACTAAAAAAATTCTTGACAGGAATAGTTAATTATAAATTAGCTTTAATGGGTTCCTTAACATTTATTTTGTTCTATCTTAAATTTAAATTACTCAGCAGAATTTTTCAAGCATTATTATTAAGTTGAGAGTTTAAAGTGTCATTTATATAGTTTTAGATAATTAATACAAGAATTACAAGTGCATAAGATTTCTTTTTTTGAAAAATATCCTTTTTTTAATCTTCTTTATTTGTATAAATTCTTCTTCTATAATGGCAACGGCCCCATGGCGGGCCAAGGCCATCTGTCTACTGGCAGGTTCCGAAACATTCGAGGTTTCAGGTTCTAATCCTGGCTGTGTTATGGATGTTTATTAGCTGTTCGGAATCCACGTTAAATTGTAGGTCACGTTAATTGCAGGTTGTAGATTTTTCTAATTAGCCCAAAGTGTGCACAATATGACAGTAGAGCTACAAACCAAACCGAACCAAACCAAAACCGTTCTCCTTTTAAGGGTAGGGGCTGTCCTCCCTATGCTCTACAGTCATATTAGATGGGACTTATGGTTTAAAGCGGATTCCGAACCACTACAAACATCCATAGCACCACCGGAGACTTCGAAACCTCTGTGGCACTGGGCTCCAGAGAGTTAGTCACATTTGACTACATACGAAGTAAAAATGTTTTTCTTTTCTTTATTTAAAGAATTACATGTATTACATGAAATCGTGTGTATAAAATTCAATGTTAATTTAGGGGAAGATTTTATGTTTAACGGTTACTAATAAAAGGTTATATTCTCTTAAAAAATCACCGAGGGAATTGTAAACTAGTCTAATAATTAAATTTCCATAAAGCTATCTTTTAAAAAAAAATAAATTGCATTTTGCTTGGCTGAACAAAGAAAAAAAAAAAAAAAAATCAAACGGACTTTTTATGATGCTACGATTTAAATAAAAAAAAAAGTTTTCATTAAATAAAAACACATAAAAACTTTCTATACAAAACAAATTCTTTTTATTTTTTTTTATCAATTATCTCTTTTTATAGCAACTCATTAAGATCTCCCATGATGACTTCCCATTAGAACAACCATTTTTATTCAGGGCCATTTTATCTTCAGATGACAAATTCCAGATACGAACTATTGCCAATCTTACCATCCTTCCTATCTCTCCCCGACATATATCCAAAAAGAAGGTGGGGGGGTGGAGTATCCTCCCTACCCATGAACGAAGATGAGGGGTGGAGAAAAGAAGGGAGTGCAAACGATAATTGGGCGACAGTCTGTCGGCGTCCATCGGTTTAATCAGGGAGCTTAATCAGAAACGACGTCTTCCGATGAGGAGTAGAGTAATGACCTCAACCGGACGGATGGACACGACTACGCGTCAACGCACCCCCTTCTGGTTCGTGAGCGACCACGCGTGGTCACGCGAACGGGGGTGGCCAAGGAATGTTTTGTTTCGTACACCCCTCGAAGAAAAACTATGCTCAGGGATTAGCAGAAATAGATAAAAGGAAATAAGAAGTATGGTTTTTCTTTTTGCTGATGAACAAATCTTGCGCACTATATCTTTTGTGTTGATAAGTTAGGAAGATTTGTATCTGGATGTGATATATAGTGTGTCACACTGGATCAGATTTGTAATCTATAGGGCAAAATAAATGTATGATTTATTTGTTAGTTTAATAAAATTTCTGATTGGATTTGTAGTAATTATATTAAGCTTTTATTCCATCAATATTGTCTTGAAATGTCTTTTTATGTCTATAAAATGATAAATTATCTAATTCAGATAAACATATCTGGAATTTTTTTGGATATGGATTGCATATAATGGATTACCTATATGTTACGAATGTTTCTACATGAATAGTTCTTAATATTCTGTTTTGTTTTGAATTACGTTAACACATACAGTTAAAAGACAGCATGCTGTTTTATACTTATACACTTTTATAATGAAATTTCCATTGGTAAATGTGTTTAATAATATTCTTCAATCATTTTTCTTAAATACAAAAACTTGAAACTTTTATTGAGTATACGAACGCAATCTTCAAATCTCAGTAAATAATTAAACACAAAATTTTATTATTTACTTTGTTTTAAATGTTTTCAAAAAACATCTTTAATTACTAATTTCAGTTATTAAAAATACTTCTTCAATAAAATGTGACTTCTCTCTGCTTGTTATTTTGATTATTAAATGAGTCAGTATGAAGTCTTGAATAGTCTTGATTTTATTCTTTTTTCTCCTTAACTTAAAAATTGTTTATAAAATATTTCAACTTAAGAACAACCATTCCTGGTGCACCCTGTGCTGGCGGTTTTGTCATAACTAATAAGAATGAAATACTCAATTAGTTTGATCTTATATTTCATAAGAATTGGGGAGTCTGATGAACTTTGGTGGGTATATGCTGTTGTTGTTGTTGCTATCTATAACCTTATTGGGACTCAAACCAAACAATATTTTTACCGTAGAAACAAAAAGAACAAATAAACAAATCAAAATTACAAAAGGAAAAGACCAGACATTTTTAAGCTAGAAGCACCATAATAAAGGTCCGTGTGATCAGGACATGCCTTCTTCTAGCCTTCCAGTAAAGAGAACACAAATCATCATTCTGTTGTAAGTCAGTCCCGAGCAAACAAGTAGATGGGCCTTATTCATTTTCTCTGCCTTAAATAAAACACATATATCGGAACTCACAATCCCTTGTCTGGCCAGATGTTCGGACAGACAGCTGTGTCCAATTCTTAAACAAAAATTGGCAACAGCCTCTTTGCAAATTTTTTCCAGTCACCTCCGATTGTCTCGTAGACTTTTTCTTTGGTGTAAGATAATAATTCACTAATATACGATGACTTTATTCACCCGTATAATTCCCCTAAAAGAGTCGAGAGATATAGGATCCTGTCCAAGACCTTCTTCTCATTTCTATTTTTGCCAGAAAATCTGCCCTTTCGTTTCCATCAATTTAACATGTGATGGAATCTACTGAAAGTGATGTATTTACCATTTGGGTATGTGTTGTTGTTCTTTTTATTTGGTGGATCTTGTATTCTACACCTATGTATGCATTGAACATTCCATAGATGAAGGGAGGCCACGCTATTGCTTTCTGGTAGAATTTTCAATGAAAGTAAATGCCCAGTATTTTCTTGTCATATGTAAGAAAATACCGATAAACTCTCATCAGACCACCTCTCTATCTATACGAGATAATTATGCATGATGTCACAATTGTCATGAATTATCCTGCCAGTTGATAGCAACAATGCAAAAGACGTTATAAACTGATTAGAGTTTGAGCTTTCCTGCTTGCTAGATGCACGCTTTACCACTGGTCAAGAGTCACTGGAACTCTTGTTGTTGAACTTTGTAATTTATTGCAGGATTGTAAAATATATAGGATGCAGTACATTTCATATTCTATTCCAAGAAGGAAATACCTGCGTTTTCAATCTGTCTGACATTTGAGATAAATTTAGAAAAAAAAATCCTGAAGGACCAGTTCGATGACAGAGCAGATACTACTATTTATCATTGCTCTATGCTATTACATAATAAATGAATGTGACCTTATTTAGTGAAGACATAACCGAGGAATGAATGCCCTAGTGTCTAGCGCTCGGTGTCACAGGTTCGATTCGAATCCGGGCTGTGTCATGGATGTTTGAAGTGGTCCGGAATCCCCTTTAAACCGTAGGACCTTTTCTCATGTGATCGCAGAACGTTGTATTGAGGTTTAGTCAGTCTTCAGTCCTCGTAGTTTCTCGCTAAAGTGGCATATTACCCTTAGCCATGGCCCAGTGGAGTCTTCTGGACCTGATGTATGCTTTCCAGCACCAGGGGGATTAGTAACAACAACAACAACAAGGGCTTAACCAATAACTTCTTTTTTTCGAAATAGTCAAGATTAAGTTGACCTTAAACTTAATATTTTTTATTTGATTGTAGCTAACATTTTAAGAATACAGAATTATTTAACACTATTGTTTGAACAAAAATTCGGTAACTGAAGTTGTGGAATGTTTCCCGAAGAAATTATTCACAGAAAAAAGAAAGGAATTCGAGTTTATTTTTATTTCGAAGACAAAGTTAAACTAGTTTATCACCTACATCTTTCTTTCTTTTACTAAAAAGCGATTTCATTTAACGGACAAACCCTTATACCTAATTAATACTACTGTAATATTCATAAATTTCTGTTTCTCTATTTAAAAGTAAAAATTGTTCCACCATGCACCATGGCGTGAAACTATGTGCTACTTTATTTAGTGCCGAAAAGGACATAATTAAAAAATTTTTTCTTTCGAAATAGTCCCGATTAAGTTGAGAATATACTACACATTTTTGAAGAACTTGATTGTTTTGCTTTGGTTTCGATTAATATTTTTAGATTGTTGAACAATTTAACATTGTTGTTTGAACAAAAATTCGGCAACTGAAGTTGAGGAATTTCTCCTGAAATTTTTTTTGTTCTAATGCAGCTAGAAAACACTTAGACAGTTGTCGTTGATGCCTTAAGACAAGCGCTGCACAGACTTAAAGTCCCTTAGCAATACCCCAGGAGGTGCGTGCAACTTGAAGATGAGCTACGGACGCCAAGTAACATTAGCCCCGCAACGATCTACGGTCATTTTAGAGACCTACGGTTTAAAGTGGATTCCGAACCCCTACAAACATCCATGGTACCGCCGGGACTCAAACCCAAAACGTGTGTTATCGAGCGCCAGAGCCCTAGACATCCAGGCCCTCCCGAAAAACATTATTCACAGAAAAAAAGAAAGGAATTCGAGTTTATTTTTATTTCGAAGACAAAGTTAAACTAGTTTATCACCTAGTACATTTTTCTTCATTTTACTAAAAGCGATTTCCGTTTAACGAACAAAACCCTTATACCTAATTAATCCTACTGTAATATTCATACTTTTCTTTTAAAAAGTAAAAACTGTTCCACCATGCACTATGGCGTGAAACTAACCACCAGCAGCTAGCAGCAGCGGCCCGGGCGTTCACGCGACTGTCTGAAACAGATAATTCATTAAATCTTTGAGCGGAATATCTCCATCTTAATGCGTATTTTATAAAACTTTTCCTCCATTTTTAATGAAGCCCGGGCGCGTGAGGCCAGATTTAACTTTTAATGAGATACGACCAGAGCGACTGCAATGGAAGAGTTTCGCCTTCTTTTCTCTTCTGCCTTCGTTCTAAATTGCGAAAACAGTGCACTACTAAAGTGTATACGTGTATCATTAGGTTAGGAAGGGGATTTTAGCCCGTTGAAGAATCCCCATTTTAACTGTGTGAAGGAGATTGACGGTGGTTAAAACAGGAATTTTTTTTAAATATTTATTTATCTGCGTAGACAAAGGTTGGAATTTCGTAATGAGAAAAGTCACGGGGTTTTCTGGTATTTGCGACATTGGTTTTTAAAATTTTAATCATCAAAGATATGAGGTAATTAAAATTACTTTGAATAACTAAGTTATGTTACAAATAGAAATGAATATATGGTCCTAATCAAAAACTGTGAATCAAAATATTATTATCATTTATAAAAACTATAAAACTCCTTAAATGTCAGGATTTAAGTTATAAATTAACATAACATGAAACATTGATTAAAAAATTTCATTTATGAAATATTCATTGATAATTCCTTTACGAAACCTTCAGTGATGATTCTTTTATAAAACATTCATTGATAAATATTTTGTTGGTTATAATGGATGAAGTGTTTGGATTTGCTGGGTTTAAATTTTAATGTTTAAAATTATAACAAGTAATATAAAAAAATTTTTTTAAGTCAATTCCTTTTTTTTCACTCTATTGCAGAAAGTCCTTTATAAATAATTTTCATTCATTTTTTTAAATTTTTATCTAGCGCCATCTATTGGTAGATATATGCAACTTAAATCTAAAAAAGCTAAAATGAATTAAATTTAATTACTGAATTAATACTTGAAAAAACAGTATGAACATCAAGTGTCATCCACTACAAGTTCAAAAAAATATATTTGAACTTGAGTGGATGAATAAAAAGTATTTTATGAACGATTGAAAATTTGAACAAGATATATATAGGGAGAATGTGAGCTAATAGAAGGAATTGAATAAAAAAAATCATCTTATTATTGAAATATTTACATTTTGTCATATAATTTAATAATAAATATCAATAATTATGTTTCATATAATAATTACTAAATTATTATTCTATGTAAAAGTAATTGTTTTAAAGAAGTTTTTTTTATAGAATAAGAATTGGAAAATGATTTAATATCTATTTAAATTAAGATACGAATTCTCTGATATTTATTATTGAAATCTATAGTAAGAATTATGCATTTATTAATAGTATTTTTGTAGTTGCAATATATGAAATAATGGTGGCATTCGTTTTTATTTTAATTTTAACATGCTTGGCAATTAAAACTGTTGCAATACTCTAAGTAATTAAGCTATATAACATTAATATTTTAAATCTTATGTTTTAATTTTTTTAAATTTATTTTATATTATTAATTTATTAAATTTATTAATTATTAATTTATTAATTCCATATTAAATTTATTAATTTTAATTTTAAATGTTCTTTCATCATTGGCATAACAGCACCATGATGGGCCAAGGCCTTCTGCCTACTGAAAGATTTCGAGACAGATGCTTTCTTTTTACTGGGTAGGGTTGGCAGCTCTACGCAAAAGGCTCTACAGTCATATTAGACAGAGAGCACAAACGTCCATGCTCTATCATACTACGGGATTCTTCCGAACGGATTCCGGACGACTACAAACGTCCATGGCACCGACGGGCAGGAATCAATATTAAATCTACACTGGTGTGCAAAACTTAAGCAACAGGTAGGGTTTTTGCCATAACTCCACGAGAAATCATCTGTGAGACATGACATTCAGAAATGAGGGAGAGTATTATGTACGTAAAGGATGACGAAAGCATCGGCGCTAAAAAAGGAATACAATGCATACGGTATGGAATCAAACAAAAACAAGCTCCATTGAATGCATAGTATCGTGATTTATGATTGTCTATCCAAGAGGAAGAACAACAATCAGATGTTCCTTAATATGGGATATGCCCTTCCCTCACTACAATGGTTTCTTCGCACCGTCTCCGCATACTCAGAACCAGCTGGTGCAACATTTCTTGCGGTAGGAATGCCCATTCCTCAATCAGCATCTGTTTGGGTTGTTGGGTGTTCTCCGGAGGATGTTAGCGTGCAATGCGTCTCCCAAAGCATCCAACACATGTTCGACGCGATTTAAATCTGAGGAGTACGCTGGCCAATCCATTCCAGAGATATCTTCACTTTCCAGTAGCTCTTCAACAGCAAGAGTCCGATGTGGCCGTGCATTGTCATCCATAAAAATGAACTCTGGGCCAATGGCACCTCGGAACAGACGCACATGGGGAAGGAGTACTTCCTCACAATAGCGATCCCCGGTTACAGACCCTCTGTCGAAAACGTGGAGTTTAGTTCACCCGTTCAGCAAAATGCCCTCCCCCCCAGACAAGAACTCCAGAACCACCATAACGATGTATTTCCTTGAGGTTACTGGGATAAAACCGGGTCCCGACCTCTTTCCAAATCAAAACGAGTCGAGAATCGCTTCTGGTACAGAACCGACTCTCATCCGTAAAGAGGACACTACTCCATTGATCAGTTGTCCAGTTTTTGTGCTCTCTGCATCACTGTAAACGGTGGCGTCGGCGGCCAACTTTCAACAGGAGGCAGCGTTCTGGATGGCGGGCGAATAGGCCCACTTTGTGAAGGCGTCCGGCCACAGTAAACCGCGACACTTGTCGCCCCGTTGCTGTACAGAGTTGCTGAGCAATGGCGCTTACTGACTGCTGTCGGCCTCTTTTCGCTTGCAGGATGATATATCGGTCATCCCCTGCAGTTGTCTTCCTCGGGCGGCCACCACCAACCTTTCTAACAGCTGTACCTATGGTTTGGAATGCTTTCAAAGCGCGCGAAACGACACTTTTGTTGATTCCGACCTCTGCAGCTACACTGGTGACAGTACGCCCCTCCTCCAGCTTTCCGATTATTCTTACGCGTGTGAAGTCGTCCAGGTGATTTTTCTAGCCATATTTCACGAACTGACTCACTGGCACTTGCAGCGAATATGTTGAATTGCGTCTCCGTCCTTCCTTTTATTCTACTGTTGAGCAGCGTGCGCCGACATCATGCGTTTTGCGTACGCTCACTTCGCCTCAAACGTTTCGTTCCTGATATTTACATACGCATGATGTTTCTACTGACTTACGTGTTCATTGTACTGATCTCCAGACCTCCTTTTCTGCAATTTCATGGCTATCTGCTAAATTTTTACATTATTGCTTAAGTTTTACACACCACTGTATTAACATTAAATTTATTAATATTAATATAATATATTTTATATAATACTTTTTGTATAATAATATTTCTAGTTTATTAATATTTAAAAAATATGTTCAATAATTTTATTAAGTGAAGTTTGAAAAATACATTTCTTGTTTAGTTTCAAAGCGTGCCAAAAAATGGGTAATTTTATGTGTTCCAAATATTTATCATGAAATATATTTCTTATTTTATCTGAAAATATATTTCTTATTTATCATGAAATATATTTCTTATTTTATCATGAAAAATATTTCCTATTTATTATGAAATATATTTCTTATTTTATTATGAAATATATTTCTTATTTTATCTGAAAATATATTTCTTATTGAATTAAAATTTTAATCATAAAAGTTTTTCAAATTAAAATTTCCTCGGAGTTTTAAATTACTCAGTAATGTGCGAAGCATTTCTAAAGGAAAAGCTCATAAAATAATTCTTATTAATTTATTCTTGATTTCTGTCTTACTTTCAGTTTCCTTTTCACTTTGAGGATAAATAATAATAATAATAATAATAATAATAATAAAAAACTCTTTGGCACTTATTTTGGCTAGTTTAAGTATCATACAGTTTTTGAAATATGATTTGAAATGCTGGGAAATGATTTTGAAATATGTTTCGAAAATTTCAGAGAATTTCAAACAGTATTTTTATGAAAGTAATTTTATGTTAGTTTTATATAGTAAATTTAAAATTAAAATAAAACATCCTCTACAGAGAAATTTACTTTCATGTTAACTTTGAAATGTTAAACACAAAAAAATGAACTTATTTACTATTTAAAAATATTTTATAAATATCCGTTATTTTATTTAAAAATACAAATGGAGATTATTAAAATAGTTTTTTTTTTAACATTTTCGAAATATATTATTTCAAATTATATTAATTTAAATTAAATTTATCATATTTATTTCGTATTTCAAATTATTGAGATAAAAAAAAGGTAAACTCTAAATGTTTCATATAATATTAAAATAGTTTGCTTGATAAAAATATTTCGAGTTATTTACTTTTCTAAATAAACAGAATTTTTTGTTCCAAAATCAAGAAATATACATATAAAATTCTTCAACAACCTCAAGGCAAATGGATTTCTTTCGTTACAAAGATACAAATCCTGATTTTTAGTATATAAATTTCTAGACCTATTGGAAGAAATTTATCTAAATGAAAAAAAGTTATTTTGTTCATTTGATGTATAATTTTTTTTAACATTTTATATATACACTAGAAGACCCGGCCACGCGTTGCTGTGGCTTTCTTGTATTTCGTTCAATTATTAGATTCTATAATTGGTATTGTTAAGGAAGTGATTGGTAAAGAATGATGAAAAGATCAAATTAAGCTTCAACGAATAGAAAATGTTTAATTTTTATTAATTTAATGAATGCGGTAGATAATGTTGATTTTTAAGACTGTTTTATAATTATTTTACGTAATTTAATTTTTAATAATCATTACTTTCATTTAACTAAGAACTAAGCGGTGAACAATATTTCTTGTTAGTCTGTCTTTCGTCGAAATAAATAAATTCGGTGGTTTTCGAACACGTGAGCATGCAACATACAGCTGCCCATGGGAGAAACACGGATTCTGAGGTTAGATTTTTTTGATGGTCTTTTACTGAAATTGATAATTGAAAAAATACAATACAATTAAAATAAAATCGGGATATAATAAGAGAAGACTTTAAAAAAAATTCACAATAAAATACAAATGCAAACGATCGTTTAAGGTACACGAACACCTTCGAAGGAATTTTTTGAAATTTTTTATCTTTGTACACATTTTTGGATTGAATGTATCTAAAAACTGATGATTTCACAGAAAAAAATTTCATTATTATTTTTTTAAATTTTTATAAGCTAAAATAAGGGTAAAAAGGGCCAAAAGTTGATACTGTTACAAAACCTGAAATCAAATCAATATTTTTTAAATTTCTAAGTTTGTATTTGTTTGTACTAACATTTTACAGTGAATAGACCTCTGGTAAATTTATATCTTTATTATTTTGTGCTAGTTTAAATGCTGTCGACACAAAAATTCTTCCAAAATTTGCATGTAATACCAAGTTTAACAATTAAAATAAAAAATATTTATGTAGCTATAATCATTTCAGAGGTCTATTCCCTGTAAATATTTATGAAAAACATAAATACAAAGTTTTGTAGCATTTGGATCAAAATTACTTGTGTTATGGTGTTTCACATGAAAACAAAAAAGCATAAAAATTCATTCTGAGAAAAAGCTAAAAACAACTTTTAATTAGATATATTACTTTTAAAAATGTTGTAAATATATTAAAATGCCATTGAATTATCAAGTTCATAGTCTTATTTATTAAAAATATAGTTTTATTTTTCCTTAAAGCTGTAAATATTTTCTGAGCTTTGTTTTGAAAAAGTTAAAATTTGCTCGACAAAAATTTTTTTTACAACTTCCTGCTATTTGCAAAAGCTTTTTAATATGAAATGACCTGAATTTAAAATATTTAGCCTTTTTGCAAGTGTTTTGATTAAATATATTCAAAACCTTTGAATTTCACATAAAAATATCAACTTTAACTATTTTTTATACAATTTATTCTTTAAAATATGGATAAACATTGTAAAAATGTGATATTGTTGCAAAACTTTATAATTCAAAAATAAATAAAACATGAATAGTTTTTCCTTTGCAAGTATTTTTATGCTGAGAATATCCTTATGTAGGTAATATACTGTTTTCAAATTTATATCTCAATTATTTATACATTTTTGTATGCTTAAAGTTTGTCGACACAAACTTTTTTTTACAAATTTACAAAAATTCTTAGTTTAAAAACTAAAAATACAAATAATTTATGAATTTAGGTTAATTTCCATGTTCTATTCCTTTCATACATTTAAAGAAAACTTTTACATGAAGTTTCAAAGCATTTAGAACAGAAATATTTTTATTATGATGTTTTGAATGAATACAAAATGCATAAAAATTCAAATATGAAATAATTAAAACCAACTTTTAAATGTAAATAAAAACAAATGTACATACATAAAAATGTTATTGAGCTTTATATTCTCCTTTATTAATATAAACACTTATTTATTTGTTTTGTTTTCTTTAAATAACTTCCAACTTAAAAGTACCATTTATCAATTTTTCTTCGACAATATTTAAATCACTCAAATTTATAACTCAAATTCTTTGTTTTTCAAATAACAAAAGTTTTTTAAAATAAAATGTCCTTGATTTTCAACTTGCAACTATTATAATACCTTTTATAAAATTTTAATGTTATCATTATATCAAATAATTGCAGAGTTTACTTCATTTTCACAATTTTCAATTAAAATTATATTGTCTATATTATATTATCTTGTAGATCACATTTTATTTTAGAATTCTTAATCAAATACAACACATGTTGACAAACTTTAAGCATAGAAAAGTTCAATGTTTTGATTCACAACTTTTCATTCCATATATTTTATTCCAATTCAAATTCAAACTTAGAAAATAAAAAAATATTGACAATCAAATCAGGTAATACTTACATACATTTGATTTATTTCTCATAGAAATAATATAAATTTCATACAATATAATTTTCACAAAATTTAAAGTAGAACATAAAACACTAATATTCAGAACATGCGAATTTTACGGTTATGTAGTACAGGCATTGAGACACGGCGTCATCTAAAAATAGTCATTATATTGTTCGAAAAATGAAGCTACGAATTCCTCTAATTGCAGTATTGCAACCCCAAAGAAATTGGCGGAAAATTGGCGAAAATTCAGGGTTGCAAGATTGGAACCTTCCTCAATGCTAGATTTTAACCGATTTTGCATTTAAATACAAAAAAATCTGAATAAAAACTATCCTATGTCTCAAGTTGGAACAAAACACACATTTTAAAAAAGAAGTTAAAATCGGATGGTTAGTTTCGGAGTTCATCGCGAACAAACATCGTGACACGGGAATTATATATAATAGATTTTTTTTGTAAATTTCGAAATTCATATCATATATCAAGCGATATTGAATTTCCTAAATACGGAGTTAACCATCTGAAAATAACGAAACTTTTATATTTATACATCAAGATATTTCAAGAATTTATTTTTTGTATAATACATTTTTTTTTTTTTTTAAGATTTAAGGTTAAGAAGTTGTATTGATGATTGTCACATTAATATACACTGAAGTGACAAAAAGTCATGGGATAGCAATATGCAAATTTTCAGATGGCAGTAGCATCGCGTAGGTATAAAAGTGCTTTCCAGAGCTTTCATTTCTGTTTGCAGAGCTTTCATTTCATTTCTGAGTTTTCATTTCATTTCTGTTCATTCTAAGTTATTCATGTGAAGAGGTTTTGACGTGATGATGACCGCACGACGGGATTTAACAGACTTTGAACGCGGAATGTTAGTTGGAGCTAGACGCATGGGTCATGCCATTTCGGAAATCGTTAGGGAATTCAACATTCCCAGATCCACTGTGTCAAGAGTGTGCCGAGAGTATGAAATTTCAGGCATAACATCCCACCACGGACAGCGCAGTGGTCGACCGCCTGCACTTAACGACCGAGACCGGCGACGTCTGCAAAGAGTCGTAAATTCTAACAGACAAGCAACACTGCGTCAAATAACCGCAGAAATCAATGTGGGACGTACAAGGGACTTGTCTGTTAGAACTGTGCGGAGAAATTTGGCTTTCTTGGGCTATTCCAGCAGAAGGCCGACTCGAGTGCCTTTACTGACAGAACGACATCGCTTGCAGCGACTCTCGTGGGCACGTGAGCATATCGGTTGGTCCCTAGATGAATGGAAAACCGTGGCTTGGTCCGATGAGTCACGATTTCAGTTGGTAAGAGCTGATGGTAGGGTTCGAGTGTGGCGCAGATCCCACGAAGCCATGGACCCAAACTGTCAGCAAGGCACTGTTCAAGCTGGTGGTGGCTCCGTAATGGTGTGGGCTGTTTTCATGGCATGGACTTGGTCCTCTGGTGCGACTGGACCGAACATTGACTGGAAATGCTTATGTTCAGCTACTTGGAGATCACTTGCAGCCATTCATGGACTTCATGTACCCAAACAACGATGGGATTTTTATGGATGACAATGCGCCATGTCACCGGGCCACAACTGTTCGCGATTGGTTTGGAGAACATTCTGGACAATTCCAACGAATGATCTGGCCACCTAGATCGCCCGATATGAATCCCATCGAGAGGTCTGTTCGTGCCCAAAATCCTGCACCATCAACGCTTTCACAATTATGGACGTCTATCGAACAGCATGGCTCAATATTCCTGCAGAAGACTTCCAACGACTTGTTGAGTCCAACGTCGAGTTGCTGCACTTCGCCGGGCGAAAGGAGGGCCGACACGATATTAAGAGGTATCCCATGACTTTTGTCACTTCAGTGTAAGAGAGATTGTCACATTAACATTGAGAATAAGTTATTATTAATGATTATTAAATAATTCTACTCAATTAAAGTAGTTATAATTCTAAAAATGAGATACAAATTCGTATGATCCTATTAATAAGAGTTTGACATATGATACAGTTTATACGTTGCTCCCTATTCATACAAGATGCACCGTTGAAATGGGACATAAAAGTTATATTTCATGTATTTTATAGAATATTTGAGTGTTGACTATTTGCTAAAGTCGTGATAAATATAAGATAAATTATTAGTGGTTTATTTTTTTCCTTAAATTAAAAACAAACTGAATTACAATAAAATTCATTAATCTGTATTTGTACTACATAAGATAGAATACAATAATATATAAAAAGTGAAGAAGGTAGGTGTAAAACATTTTAAAATTGTGCTGATAATCTCATTGTATTACTGCAGATAATTTTAAAATTTAATTGTACAGGCCAGGAATTTTAAACTTATGCAATTTCAGAGCAAAATTTTCTTTATAGAAAAACATAAGGGACCAGATCTCGTGCTTTTTTTTAAAAAAGATGGCTTCTACCTAAGTGAACAACAGGTGCATTTAAACATACACTCAAGAGCCAAAACATTATGTCCACCTCTACATTTTGCAATGAACTCGCCTGGATGACGTGGAAGGCACGTGATCAGGTGGAAGTGGTATTTAACTGCTGCTGGAGAGTCTGAAAAATCATTCTTTCACTTACTTCTGTGTGTGATGGGAAAGGCTACGGATCTAAACGACTTTGATAGAGCGCAGATTGTAATGGCTCGGAACAAGTATTTCCAAAACTGCACGACTCGTGGGTTGTTCGCGATCTACAGTTGTTATTACTTATGCAAAGTGGATGAATGACGGTGAAACCAGCAGCAGACGACATGGTGTTGGACGTCCACACACTATCAAAGAAAAAGGTCGTCGGATACTTTCTCGCATGATGAAGCAAAACCGGAGCCAGACAGTGGCTCAGCTGACAGCCCAATACAATGCAGGGCCAAGTAGAATAATATCGGAGCACACTGTTCAGCGGACACTGTTGGATATGGGGCTACGCAGCAAACGTCCCACTCTTGTGCTTTTGCTGACCAAGCGTCCTCGCCAACTGCGCCTGCGCTGGGCCCGGGAACATCGTGACTGGTCCATGGATCAGTGGGAGAGAGTTGCCTGGTCAGATTAATCACGGTTTGTCATTCATCCCGCCGATGGCCGTGTCAGGATACGCCGTCTTCCAGGCGAACAGTTGCTCCCTCAATGTACAGTAGGTCATACACAGGCCGGTGGTGGCGGTATTATGCTTTGGGGGACGTTCTCTTGGGCGTCTCTGGGACCCGTGGTTGTGGTAGAGCAGACCATGAATGCTACAGGGTATCTGAACATCATTGCGGACCAGTTCAACCCTTACATGGCCTCTGTTTTTCCAGCTGGAAATGGAATGTTCCAACAGGACAACGCCCCTTGTCACAAGGCTAAAATTGTGTTGGAGTGGTTCCAGGAACATGATGCTGAATTCCAGTTAATGTCCTGGCCGCCTAACTCACCGGATATCAATCCGATAGAACACATTTGGGATGTCCTGGGACGGCATCTCAGAGTTCAAAGACCACCAATTCGCAATATCTCAGATTTGCGTGACCGTTGCTTAAACATCTGGTACAATCTGTCTCCGGCCGGAAACCAAGGACTTGTGGCATCCATACCAAGGCGGGTTGAAGCTGTGTTGCGCGCCAAAGGTGGGCCAACTCGTTATTGACAGGTGGTCATAATGTTTTGGCTCTTGAGTGTATTTACTTACCAACAATATATATGGTAGATATTGTACAATTACAAACAAATTCTAACCTTTCTCTCTTCTTGAATTATATACATAATATTTTTTAGAAGAAAAAGCTGGTCGAGGTATACATGTTTAGTTTCATACTTGCTGGAGGCGGACTATACCATAATAAAAAAAATTAGTAGTCGTGATATTTGAATTGATTCAACATGAAAAAAATTTCATAATTTCTTTTTTTAATCGAGATAGTCACTAAAGAGCTGACGGAATTGTTTTTTATTTCTTTCCTGGATTTTTTCTGAATCAGAATACAATTATTAAAAAGCAGTTTGAAATGAGTAGTAACGTATATTGCCCCACTTAAAAATGATTAAAACTAGTGAAATGTCCTATGTAATTAATTTTATTCTATTGCGCTTTGAAGTTGATATTTTTGAATATGAACATGAGAATTGGAATGGAGCTGAGTAAATAAAAATTTGCTCAGTAAGTCTTCAGTTAACCTTCTTTATAAAAGATATGTTAATAAAAGAATATAAGAATCCATACGTAAATAAAAGAATGCTTCTTTTTCATCTGTTGTATTTTATTTTTGAATCTTAATTTTAACAAATGATGGAAACATATTGTACATATTTTGTATAAAATATCAAACATATTTTTACTAATTTATTTCTTCAATTATAACTTTTTCTGACCAATACAATTCGTTTTTGTTTTTTCTAGGAAAAAATGAATTAACTGATAAAATAAATATAAGACATTAAAAACAGCAAAATAAAAAGTAATACTTCAAAAATTAACTATTAAAAATATATGAATGGTTAAAAAAATAAATGAACTAATATTAAAAAAATCATCATTTTAGTTATGTTATTGCATAACTAAAAGCTTTTTAGTAGTTTAAATTTTACGATTTAAAATCACAAAAGAACGAACAATCGAACTTGATTAAAAATAAAAATGTTATTTTTTAAAACTTTATTTTATTTCTAAAACAATGACACTGTGTATGAGATAAAATTCCGTTTTCAATTAACTAATAAACCGATACTAGTCCCTTTGTAAAAATTAATTAACGCCAATTAATTTCATTTCCAACCCTAAGCCCAAACCAAAGCGAAACAACTGAATGTGTTAATAACTGCATTAACACAAACTCCGCTACTAAATTAAATTTTCAAACCTTCTATCTCCGAACTCCAGCCACTGGGATTAGCAAACCAGCAGAATACCAAATGAAATTAAGGATGTCAAAAAGCAAATATTAAAAACGACTTTCACGAGAAATTAAAACCAAACTTCATATAAATTCCTCTTCTTCTTATCTGGTGCTATTTCCATGAGATGTGCTGTTAATGAACTACTTAAGAAAAGCGAGTTATGAGGCCATATTATTCATTAAACCAGATATCGGGGCAGCCGGTCTTCGCAAGTAAACGAATAAACAAGACGAGATAGTTGACAATAAACTCATATAATGGAGATTAAGATGGAAGCAGGGAATGTTTTTGGCACGAGTAATTTAATCAGTTTGCCTCCCTCCCCCAATCTTCTTCTTTGCTCCTAAATGCTGATTTAGTTCTTTCTTATAATCTCGTCTGCGATTAGTTCGATAAAACGATTAAGCTTTTTAATAAGTCAACATACTTAGGAAAAGCCATTTGTTTTAATTGCTATTTCTGGTGGCATACTGCTCTAGACTTGTTGGGTTTAAATTGAAGAAAAATGTTTTTATGAGAATACTTTTGGAAGAATTGCCCATAAAAACTTTATTCTTATCTATAGTGTTAATTTAATTTTATAAAATAAAATAAATAAATAATTGCATATCTCATTAATTTCAAAAAAGTTATGGAATGTTCCTGATAATGGTGTAAAAACATTTGATGATTATTTTTTAAATTTTAATGGAATAAAGAAAAATTATATTGCATCGTTTCCTAATCTCAGCTTTAAATGTTGCAACCAATATTTTTAATTCTGGGGCCTGATGGCCGAACGGCTAGCGCTCTAATGCATTTTGCTAAACAGTGTTAGAACTAAACGGTGCCATAAAATGTTTAAAGTGGCTCGGAATTCAATTTAATCCATGAGGTCCCGAGTCTTACATCACTGTTGAATGTTGAGCTGAGGTCTATTATTACACCACACCACATCACTGTGTTTAGAGGGCCTGAAGCTGAGTGTCTGGCGCTTTTACAGGTTTGTTCGAATCCCGGCGGTGCCCTGATGTTTGTAGTGGTTCGGAATCCACTTTAAGCCGTAGGTGTCGGTCTCATATGACTGTAAGAGCATCACGGAGTAAAGTCAGACTTCACATCACATGTGCTCCATCAGAGCTGAAGCTGCCCTTTCCCTCCATTGAGTAGATCACTGTGGGATGTGAAAACTGCAGGACATTGATTGGATTAGTCACAAACAAGCTGAGAGAGCTGAGTTATCCCTTTACAGTTTGGGAATGATGTGGGTGACGAAAAGTTTGATTCGGCTCCATGGCGCTCTAAGGTTCTATAAGATCGGAACTTACGATAAAGTGGATTCGAAACACTAAAACACTCCGGCACCGCCGAGATTCGAACCCGAAACCTGTGGTATCGAGCTCAGAACACTAGTCAGGAACTCCTAGAACTCTGCATCGGTCGATTGCCTGGCCAATTGCCTGATGGCCAAGTGAGTGGCACTCGGTGCCATAGTTTTCGGGTTCGAGAGCCGGCGGTGCCATGGATGCCTATAGTGGTTCGGAATTTACTTTAAACCGTGAGTCCGGTCTAATAAAACTATAGAACGCTGGGCGTAGGGCTGACAACTCTACCCCGTAAAAAGAAAAGCATCTCCTGTCTCGAACTCTGCCAGTAGACAGACGGTCTTGGCCCACTGCGGGGTTGTTGCGCCAGTAAAGAATAATAATCAGATTAAAAATCGGACTTTAATGACCTAAAACGACAAAGGAAACATTTAAAACATTTTTCTTAAAATTTGAGTAGGTGATTTTTGTCTATTTAAAAATAATTAATTGATTTTTAATTTTAAAATATTTTATGAATGTTTTATATTTAAAACGGATATTAATTATTTTTAAGAAATTGTTTTAAATAAAAAGAAGACTGGCGCTATTACCTGGTTGAAAATATTTAATTGTGTTTTTAAAGATATCATATTTATTATTTAAAATAATTATTATTTAATTATTAATTTTTTGCTTATTTTATAATCTTTTTTTTTTATTGTATCATATTTTTTTTGTATTAGAAATTGAAAAACATTTTATATACATGAGAATAAAGAAATACCTGGTGGAAAATATAATTTTTAATTTTTTGTAAAATAATTTTTAATACAAATCTTTATTGATTATTAGTTTTTTTTGTCAATGATGAAAACATGCTGTTTTAGAGATTTTTGCAGTTTTGTTCAAGAGCACCATTAAATATTTTTACAAACAATTGAAAATACTTATAGTTCGTATAAATAAACAAACTTTTTAAAATTTGCATAAAGCTAAGATACTCTTAATCGAAAAAAAAAATGTAACATAATTTTTTAAGTTTGTATAAAAAAAATTCATAAAATATCATAAAATTGAACTTTATATTAAAATCCTAAGATACAATATTATAAAAATGTAATTACATAGATAAATAAATAATACTGAAGAAAAATTAAATAAATTTATATATATAATATGTAATTTACAAAATTATATTTATATGATTATTTATACAGCAACTAAAGATTTAAAGAATTATTGTTTAGTGCAATTATTTAGACGCAAAAAAAAAAAAAAAAATCAAAATTTTAATCTAAATTTGTGAATGAACTGTGAGTTATTTTTGTAAATAAATAAATCTGAAACCTTTCCATTTATTATTTTAAGTTTTTTTTAGTTATTCAATTCCAGTCTTTTCATCTATATTTTGTTAGAAACTATTATTTCTTTTTCTTTGAATTAATTTGTATTTGAATTTTTGCGATTACATGTATTCAAGAATGTCATACATTTAACTCCCGACTCCTGAATCAGTGAGAACGTGCGCCGCTGGTGAGCAAGTGAGGACGGAGGTTCAATCCATTCGCGGGTTTGGTGTAGACACTGTTTCAAAAAAGCGAGGAAGATTCGATGGCGTTTGGGATGTTCAGCATCTTGCCATCGTGAGTCGGACTATCTGGTGGGAGTTTTCCGAATTTTCTCCCATACGATACGTAAATGCGTTGTAGTTCCCTTAAAAATCCTCCCGGAAGGCACTTACACGGTCCTCCTTCTTCAGCGACACGGAGCCAGGTAAGACTTCTATCTATGGGTGTTCCATCACAACAGAAGTCCCCCCCCAGGATATTTCCCTCCTTTCATGAGACCCTAGGAATTCTTGGACTTAGTCTAGATGTTGCTGTCTACCAAATGGGATAAAAATGGTATTTAAATATATATTTTGACAATATGGTAAATAATAATTTCTACCATCCTATATAACAACTGTGGTCCGGGTTAAAACGTATTCGCCATAAAACGAGAAGTCAATGATCTTGAGTCTGATATTAAATAAAAAGATAATTTTTGATTTGATGATCGAAAATTTTGTTTGCTAGAATGAGGACAGAAATTAATCAAAAGAAGCCGAATAAAATCTTATCAAAAAAAAAATATTCTATTGTAAAAACAACAGTAACTTTAGAATTATTCATCTAATTGAATTAAGTGGAATTTCAGTAAAAAGAACTACTTATTCGTATAAAGAACAAACCATTTGTGCTGTTTTTGAAATTACTTAAAATTCAACCAATAACTATACTTCCATTTCAGACAATCTATTACGATCAAATTCCGAAAATCTAATACATCTGGACGGTATTAGACTTTGACTAGTTTTACTCCTTTTTAGTGGTTAACCATGAAAATGACCCTCATTAGAAAATTGGACTGAGAATAATTAAATGAAATACGCGTATTTCTCCCATTACACATTAGTAGCCCTTCCAAGAATAGCAAAATCGCACGTAACTTCGTTAATGAAATTAGATCCGCACACATAGGAGAACTGCCGAATGACCACCTAATAACATCGATCACTAATTGAGAGAGCAGCCGAAACCCGAAACATTAAACGCTGCCTCCTCATTCTTTCTATTCTTTGCTGTGAAAGGGGATTCCATGCAGAACAACTTGTTGGAATGGTTCCAGGTATTCCGATGAAATGTCAAGTCTTCAGTTGACAGCCATTCCTGGTCATGGTGTTCGTGGAATCATTTATCTGTATTATTTGGTCCATTTATGACCCAGCAATAGCATGATATAGCCGAAATCGAAAACCGAAGAGTCAAATCTTCCATCTTGAAGAATTCAATTTGGCTCTTCAGTTTATAGTGTAGTTAGTGGTATGCACTATAAACACTTATCTGAAACATTAGAATTATGGCCATTATTACTGATCACAGTGTTAGTGGAATCATTTAATTGTATAATTTGGCTCATTGAGGATTCAGAAATGTCATGATATAGCAGTTAATGCAAAGGAGGATGAAAATTCGACTCTTCAATTTATAGTGTAGTCGGTGGTATACACTATACCACAATTCTGAAAAATTAGAAGAATATATGATGATTGTGACAGATTATTTAAAAACCCACTAAGATTCCATTGATTTTGAGTAATCGAATGTAGGCTGCTGTCTTAAATTTCAGCGTACAGACCTAATGAAACTTCAAGAAGATGGGACACTTTCACTAAGATCATGGGAAGACGAAATTTTTAAGACGAATGGAAGAAAAAATTTTTATTTATAAGCATTATATATAAGAGAACTCTATTTAAAAATTATGGTTTATAACACAAAATGGAAATTAACGATATCAATAGATTCGCAAGTGCAGTTAATTCCAAGGACAGAGATTTTCAGATTTCTCAAGTCTATGACAAATTTATTTCACCAGATCTGCTGCAAACATTAATTATCACTCCTGCGTGATGCACGAAATCAGAAGGGGCTTACTTTGAAAACTGCATATTCAGTCACTTCAGAGAAAAAAAAACCAACTCTTCTTTGTCGACTCGTCGCAGAACTATATTCTTTTTGAAAATAACCAGCCTTTAAGAAAATCCGTCAAGAGGGAGAGAAGTCAGTTTTCTTCACTTCTCATTGAGTCGACATTTCTTCAGTCCGTGGTCTAACAAAAATAAGTTAGTCCATATCCCGTCCGTAATTTTTTTTTTACCTGTGAAGGTCGAACAGACAGTCGCTAATTTCGTGCGGTCTCATTAACCATGACACCGATTATATGCTATCAGATTTGATTTACAGGTTTATTTCATTAGTAAAAACACTAATTGCATATAATATAATTATCCACAACACTACTTATCTGCTGTGAAATTTGAAAGACAGGTTGTTATTATGTACTTGTTACAGAATATACATTTTCTCTCCTGGGAACGAAGTGCTATAACTCTTCTCGTGGAGAAATGCTACAGTATGAATACGGTAAGTGAATGGGTGAAGGATGTTCATGAAGAAATCTACGCTGGAAGATATCATTCATTTTACTGCCTTGTGCGATATAGTACAAATACCTTTTGACTGTGGAGCAATGGACAGCGCTGGAATGTAGGACACAAATAAGTAACATAAGTGAACACACGATAGGTGCTCGCACAAAATTTTGATGGAATTGATTCATTTTTCTGTCTTGTGAGAATAGTACAGAAAACTTTCTGGCCGAGAACAAAGGACAATGCTTGGTCTGCCCCAAATCTGTAAAACCAGTAATGGCTATTAACAAATATTATGTCCCAGTATATTTCATGTATAATTCTGTTAGAAGCAATAAAAAAAAAAAAATCGTATTTATTTTACTTATTGATAGAATCTTCAATTCAGAGCATTTAAACCAGATTTTTAATTTAATTTTCATATAGTAATTTGATTTTGAAATTTTTGTCAAATTGTAAGATGAAAACGGAAAGAAAAGTAAGGAAGGAAAATAAAAGCCATAGAGGAAAATATTCCAAACAAAAAATGAAAATCTAGAGTCAGAACAATAGATTTTGATATAAATATAAAAGAAGATAATTTAGATTTTAAAAATAAAAACAATAAAAAATCAGAAACTCAGAATTACTAAAATTATTATGTGATGTTTTATCTGACACGGTTATCAAATATTTCAAGATTTTTTTTTTCTCTCTTTGAATAATAGAAAAGATTTTTATTTTTATTTTTATAAAAATTAGAGCTAAAGTTAGTGACAATGGGACTACAAAGATCACAAAAAGGATTGGTTGAAAGTCCTTTGAGATTGGAAAACAAGAGACTGCCCTCGTAATAGTAATAAAAAATAAATAAAATTCAAACTACAAATAAACAACTAAAAGTATATTTCAGTCAGTCAACTACAGAATGATTAAACTTTTGTTACAAAAATTAAAATGCTTACTAGATATTTTATTTATATTATATTATATTTTGTATATTTCAAAGGCCATTTGCTTGATCTAAATCATTAACCATATAACATCAGGTATTTAGCAGATTTAACAATACCAATTGTGAACTGCGGTAATGGGGTAAACTGTAACTGTACAATTTTGATGGAATACTTCCAGGGGCCTTTGGATGCTGCGCACATTCCTCCTCTAGTCCAATAGAAGCATATTCCAGTCTAATTGATTATTATGACCACCTCCGATGTAGTCAAAAGTGTTTTCGGTTACGCTTCGCTTGTAAGGTTTCGAATCCAGTTACCCTCGTTCGAAACGTAATGAACTTGTGCTAAGCCAAACCAACCTTTAAATAGCTAATATTAAGTATAAACAATATTGTTTCCTTGCAGTAAAATTGAATTCTTTATCTGAAGTTTGCTTTTTTATGATGTATACTAAAATGATGTCACCCATAAAAGATAATCATGATACACGAAGCCACAAGGGTCTCACTTTGAAAACAGGCAGAAACACCAGCCCGTTCTGTAACTTCAGAGAAAAATACAACACTTCTTGTCGACCCGTAGCAGAACACTCTTTCTTCTTCTCGAAAAACCTCCCTTTAAGAAAATCCGACAAGAGGGGAGGTTAACTTCCCTCACTTTTCATTGGAGTTGACACTTCTTCAGCCCATGACCTATCATCAATCCCGATGCAGCAACTCATCACTTAGTCCGTATCCAATTTATAATTGTTTCGACTTGTGAAGGTCAAACAGACAATCGCTAATTTCATGATGTCTTATTATCTATGATACTGATTATCTGTTGTCATATTTGAGTGACAGGTTGTTCTCATTAGTACAAAACACTAATTGCATGTAATATAAATGTCCACAACACTGCTTACCTGCTGCCAAATTTGAGTGATATGTTGTTATTGTGCACTTGTTAAAGAATATACATTTCTCTCTCTTAGGAACGAAATACTGCAACTCTTCTCGTAAGTAAAATGCCACAAAACCAATTTATTTCGCATATTTACTATTTATTCATTAATATTTGAAATTGATTCCCACAAGTAAAAGTATAAGGTTCATGAAAGTTCATTTAAAACCCACTTGTTTTCATTGTGTTAAATTAGAGTTTTAATGAACTAGATCTTTTAGAATTCTTCGACAAGAAAGGCTGTTATAAAATTTATCATAATACATTTCTTTATAGATTTTTAAACAATGGTTTTCTCATATTTTTTTTTAATTTAAAAAGATTTTAGAAACGATGCTGTTTTGATTGGAAATAATTTTTAATAAGAAGTTCAATAAATTTAGTGGTTCAAAATGGATTCCCTTTTGCTTTCTCAGCATATAGGATACTTTTGATAGTTCATCTATCATTGATAGGGCACGTACTATTACTGGCTGCGAACATTAATAATAATTACAACTATGCTATTGACTTGTGAGCACAGGAAATGCTCTTTCTAAAATGGGCAGTAATAATTTAAGGAAATAATCAGGTGAAGCCAATACGGAAAGGGAAATTGTTGTGCTTTTCATTCTAGAGACAATGTTTCGTTTTTTTCTTTACCATTGAATTCTTTTGATTAAAAAGTAAACTTGTTTGAATTAAGATTATAAAATAAACAATCAAAATAATTTTTAAGATTTCTATTAAATATTTATCCTATTATTGATTTTTGTTTCCTATTGAAAATAAAAATACAGAATGTAAACATTAAAAATTAGACTTAATGAGTAATTAACTTTTAGAATTTATTAAGTATTTAATTTTTAGAATTTATTAAAGTTATTTATTATTAATTTTGAATAGTTATTTTTTATTTTAAGTATTATAAATCCAAGCTTTTCAAAAACATTTAGAGAATTATTAAAAAAATAACTAACTAAATTATAATATTTTGAAGTTAGCAAATTGTTTAATTATTATTAATTAAGTTAATCTTTTAATATGAAAAATAAAATTAATTTTAAAAGCACTTAATCTTTATAAATGCACGTATAACATTTACTATGTTTAGATTAAATTTAAAATAAATATTTGATTAGAAATAACATTTTAGATTCTTCTAAATGCCTTAGATATCATGTAAAAAGAAATTTACATTCTGTTCTTTTTTTTTTTTTTTTTTTACATACTTCAGAAAATTAGTATATAATATTTAGAAAAAGTTACATTTTACAATTATAAGAATAAACTAGAAAATACATTTATTTGTTACCATATCAAATGAAATTCAGTAAATATAAATCGTTGATTATTATACCAATTAAAAAAAATTTAAATTCGGATAACCCATATGCAAAACCTGAAATGATACATTTATTATTCTAACAATATTACAATTGTTACAAAAAGCATAACAAAGTAATAAAATGTTTCTTTTATACGAATATAAAAATGTCATTTTGTCATTTTAATGGGTTCCATAATTTAAGATATGATCAAGTTAAAATTAAAAAAGAAAGAAACCAAAGGCGCTTTTATCCATTCCTTTTTTTTTTTTTAACTGGAAAAATGTCCAAAAGTTTTACAAGTATATTGGAATATGTTTCAAGAAAAACCAAAAGTTCAACGTCTTGCATGTAATAAAGGGAAAAAAAAGTAATATTTTGATTTTGTAGAGCCCGCCATTTTTTTTTTTTTTCTTGTTCTTTCGAATCTGTCAAAAGCTTTCTTCTTTACGGTCAATTGGATTGGCAACAGCAGTGCACGCACATCACGCGAATTCCCGTCTCACGCGAGATTTGATGGATAGGCATAATTTCAATGTCATACAGTAACTTTTTTCGTTCTTTCTGCCTTCTTTTTTAATAAAATGGCTGCACCGATGTAGGAAAGATGTCTTCCTGCCTGTCTGAAGTTCAGTTTTTAATCGTTATCAATATTGGCCGTGTAATAGCTTTGTTCGCAGGCATCGATCTTGGTAGTGATTACTGGTGACGGGTTTCAAAAAGTGTGGCTTCAAATCTCTTAGAGGAATAATAGGATATAACGTTCCATGGCGGTAATAAAATTTTTTTACATGGATTGATGTTCACCATCTTTTTTTATAACGCTCTTTTGTTATTTCATATTTAGAAAATTCCACATGAAGAGGATGGATTTTTTTTTTTTTTTTCCATGTAATGCTTTTAAATTTTATTTTGTTGCCAAAAACACTTTTTTTTATATTTTAACTTTATTTAAAGACCTTTTTATGTTTTGATTTTATTTAAACACATTATATATATATTATTTAACACGTGAAAATGTTTCACGTTAAAGAATATCTCATGAAATTTATAATCCCATTTATATATAAATTTATTTCCATTTTTCAATTTCTACTATTTCTTCACACTCTCCCTAAATATATCGTGATCAAATTTTTAATCGTTATTAAAATACTTTTTATTCATCCACTCAAGTTCAAATACATTTTTTTTAACTTGTAGTAAATGACGCTTGATGTTAATACAGTTTTTTAAATATTAATTCAGTAATTCATTTTAATTAATTAATTTTAGTTTTTTTTTTATATTTAAGTTGAATGTATCTATCAATAGAGGGCGCCAGATGTAAGAGGAAAATTTCAACTTTATTTATAAAGGACTTTCTGCAATATTGTGAAAAAAAGTAGGAATTGACTTAAATTTTTTTTTATATTTTTGTTTATAATTAAATTACAAGTAATGATATATGTGATATATATAATATAATCTGTACTTTGTTTTAAGTATTTTTTACTATCAAAAACACCTTCTTATATTTTAACTTTATTTAAAGACTTTTTATGTTTTAATTTAATTTAAAAACCTTTTATATCATTTAACACATGACAAATGTTCCACGTTAAATAATATCTCATGAAATTTATAATCCGATTTAAGTATATATAAATTATTTCCATTTTTTTTATACTTAAATTAAAATAATGATGTATATAATATAATATATACTTAGTTTTAAGTGCTTAGGATCAGAAATTAATTGTCAAAATAATATACCTGAAATAAAAAAATAGAATTATGTCTGCCCATAAAGCCTTTTAGGGATTAAAAATCTGTTTAAATCAGAGTTCATATGCGGATAAACTAAATTCCTGTTATATAAAACCCTTTATTAGACCTGTTTTGGTTTATGGCTCTGAAACAAGATCTGATGAGATCCATTTGGATATATATTTGAGCCGAAGGTTTTAAGGACTATTCGTGGAGGTGTTAAGGAAAGTGATTGTTGGAGAGGATGGTACAACGCAGAAATTTATAAATGCTATAAAGACCCAGATATTATAAAATTTATTAAGATTAATAGATTAAACTGGGCTGTTCATACATTTAAAAGGAAAGATTTAATCCTGTAAAAAAGGTTCGTTTTGGCCAAACCACAGGGACAAAGAGGAAGAGGATGACCAAAGTTGTGATGGATAGAGGCAGTTGAAAACAATTTGCTGTATGAAAGGTTAAGAATTAGAAGACCATTGCTACCCAGAGAAATGCATGGAAATATCTTTCAAATGAAAGCCTTAACCCATCCTGGGCTGTGGTGATGATGATGATGATGATGATGATATATAAAATGTTTTAGTAATGTAATTGTCAGGAAATTTTCATAGATTATGTATTATTGTGCAGGTTGTTGTATGAGTTATTGAAGAATTTACAATAGAACTCTTACAGAAAAATACATTCATTTTTGCTCAAAAGATTTTGTAGATTTATTTTAATGGGTATTCTTGTTGTTTAGATTTTGAACTTGTCGTTCCTCAAATAAATATTGATTTTATGTTGTTCTTTTAAAAACTGATAGGATAGACTGTTTTAACTAGTTTCGAAAAATAAAGATAAAAGAAGCTATTATTTATATGATTTTGAATATTTTCATTCCAAAGATTAACAGAAATGAAATATACTTTTTAAAATCAGTGTAGAGTTTATAAATTCAATAAGATTAAAGGGAAGAAAATTAACTTTCTTTAAACAGATTTTTCAACGAATTGAAAATAAATCATTTTCTTTTCTAGGAAATACTTTTATTTTAAGCGCAATAATATTGCCAGAATCTAAATCTGAAATTTAATTTCCAATCGTTTGAAAATTCATATAATCTCTTAAGCTGGTTTAGCAAGAACAATTGAAGTGCAAAAATACCAAACGATTTTGTTTATTCCATCGAACATTTGAAAAGAAAACAATTTTTATTTTCGTGTTTATTTATGTTTCAGTGCATTATTTGTTTTAAATGCACGAGATAAAATTGGAAGCATCCAATACCAAGAGATATCAACAAGACAGTATTTACTTTTGTACTTATGTGTCATTGATGTAAATATAGGAATGGTGAGTTAATTAAATATTAAACCATATTTGTTTTGCAAGTCAAAAAATATTCCACTAAGCCTCCAGGTTGTGATTGGCTATCAAAACCGCTGAATAAATATTTTTAAAAGATAAAACTGTGCTAATATTTATAAAAGAAAGATAAATACCACTTTAAGAACGTTCTAGATGTGTTATAATTATTTCAGATTTATTTTAAAATTAGCTTTGATAATTCATTTTAAGTTAATATTATTCTTTAAAAACTTCATAGAATAAAACAGATTTAGTCTGAAGATTATTGATATTCGCAGATGCATGAATATTTAAATTGTTTGAAATTGAAAAAAAGTTAATTTTCGTACTGCAAAAACAGTGATTGCAGGAAAGTAACGAAGTCTAAATTTTCTAAAAATGTTTTGAATAAATTTTAATTTCATATTCTATTAATTTAGTTTCGTAAAACAAAATAATTACT
This sequence comes from Caerostris extrusa, assembly GCA_021605095.1. Lineage (NCBI taxonomy): Eukaryota > Metazoa > Arthropoda > Arachnida > Araneae > Araneidae > Caerostris > Caerostris extrusa. The sequence continues at coordinate 47,484 of BPLR01012237.1, forward strand.
TGAGAAGAATAAAAATTAATTTAAAATTAAACAATTTCAAAAGACTTTTAGTAAATAATAAGCAATATTCAAATTTTAATTTATTTTTATATGACCAAAGAATTGTAAAACAGTAACGTTAAAAGTAAATTTTCCTTCAAAAAAATTGTGTATTTACATTTGTGACTGGTGAAGTTTTATTGCTTTGAATTAAATATAGTTAAAATTAAAAAAGAAAAACACATTTAATCTTATTCAGTGAGCTTATTATTACAATTTTTTTCTTCTGTTTTTAAATACCGAAGCATTAAAAAAAGCATGCAGAGAATAAAAATAAGATTTCCCTTAGAAGAACAGGAGCTTTTTATAATGATTTCATTTCTATTGTTTCCTTAAGAAATTCGCAGCTTTAAAACTAATTTTAAAATCCTTTTTCAACATTTAAGTTTTTTGAATTATTTTTTTTTTTTTTCATGGTATATATATTTATATATATTTTTTAAGCTTATATATATTTATTTTTTTAAAAGTAAACAAATTAAAAGTAAAATACGCTAAACTGCTTTGTTTTTGCATAAATTATAAATACGTATAAAGGTATCAAAATTAAATTCATTTAAAAAGAATCAGATTAATGAATCTCTATTGATTCTTTTTAGTTTAAAGATTTAATGATATTTTATGGTGGTTTTATAAAACTAATTTAAAAAATTGACACATTATACTGTTAATTAATAATTTTATTATTTTTCTAAATGAAAATAAATGAACTATTTTCATCATTTCATAATAGAAAATATTTTTTCAAATCAATTTACATTATTACACGTTCATTTTTTGTATAACTAATTGTGTTTTTAATTAAACGTTTTTATTTCATTAATTTTTGAAATCTAAGTATCAAAGCTCAAAATACTAAAAAGATATAATCCACTATTTTCTTTAAAAAACATTTTATTAATTTAAATAAGAATAAATATAAAACAGGTTATATTTATTAAAATTCATTTACATTTATTTTTAAAATTACGTAGCAAAAATATCACGAGCTTATTTTAATAAATACAGTGTTTACAGTTGATATTTTAAATTTTTGTTCCGTAATAACTCTCCAAAAATATTTTTGATGAAGTTACAAATTTAGACGAATTTATCTTCAAATGGAAAATATAAGATATTGCATTACATAATCCAGGTAAGCAAAATTTTAATTATGTGTTTCTAAATAAAAACAAGATATCGTTGGTAAATACAGTGTTTAACAAAAATTTTCGTATATGCGTGATTCTCTTAATTAATCCAACACAAGAAATAGAAATAACATGAGATTTCAACGTGAAAATAATTTTAATCTATTCCAACTCACACAGTATGATTTATAGAGATAATAATTTCGAAATTTTAAAAATTACTATAAGAATAGTTTTTACTTTATATAAGATTAAATAAATCTTACTAAAAGCTTTCATATATGTTTTAGTATGGTGTAAAAACCTGTCTGCTTTACATTGATTTTCGATTACAATTAAAAAATATTTTAAACGAATAGAGCTTGAAATATAAAATTACGTCATCTATTTAGAATACTCAGTTGTTTTTTAATCTAGCATTTATTTAGATTTTTAGAATATCGCCATAGGTAGACCAGTCAAGCATGCATCGTGCAAATTAATTAATAATTTTACTTAGAAAAAGCTTATGATATTTCAAGAAATAAATTAATTTAGTTTAAATTATCACAATGTTTTTATATCATAAAGTTATAAAACCCACAGAATAATCAAATCAAGATCGAGAAAAGGAAGGACAACAAAAGTTTTTTCATGGAATACATGCTATGCGAAAAATAAACTCAAATACAAGATTATCAACTTAAAAACATTGAGCACAATTGTAATAAACTTATATCATGTATATAAATTTGAAAGAAATTCAAAAGAATGATACGATAAGACAGATATCATTGCCGAGTTGACGAGTGAGTAATTTTTCAGAATCATGAAATCTATTTCTACATTATTATATTTGTTAATGAGGGGGGGGCCTGAATGGCCGAGTGGCCAGTGCTCTTGCGCTCGGTACCACAGGTTTCGGGTTCGAATCCCGGCGGTGCCATGGGTGTTTGTAGTGGTTCGGAATCCACTTTAAACCGTAGGTCCCGGTCCTAATAGGAGCGTTGCGGGGGCATTTTTACTTCGCGTCCGTGGCTTATCTTCAAGTGACACGCGCCCTCTGGGTAATGCAAATAAAAGTAACATCTGTGCAGGCCTGAGGACCGAGGTTGCCTTAAGGCATCCAAGAAGTTGTCTGTTTGCCAGCTGCATTATAACAAAAAAAATATTTGTTAATGAAATCAAATGTAACAAATTTTGAGCTAGCGGTTGCGTGATGGGGCCTGATGACAGAGTGAATCTAGATCTGGCACTCGATACCACAGGTTTTAGGTTCGAGTCCCAGTGGTACTGTGGATGTTGGTAGGGCTTCTGAATCCTCTTTAAACAATAGATCCCTGTAGATGTAGGGTGCATAACTGACAACCATACACTGTAAAATGAAAACATCTTATGTTCCGGAATCTGCTAGTAGGCAGACGGCTCTGGGCCATCATGGGGCTGTTGCGACATTGAAGAAGAAGAAGCTGTGTAATGGCTTAGAGATAATCCAAAGAATTATTTTAAAAAAAGCTTCCATTTATTAAACATGCGATGGAGGAGTTATGTTGTGGTAATGTATGTCATTTTCTGAAGTAGGTAGGTTAGAATTTGTTGATAGCACCAACTGAACGTAAACTGAATGTAAACTGAAATATTAAACTAAATTTTAAAAACAACTGAAAAACTCGGTTTATAAAATGCTTTCAACTTCTAACAGAATAACTATCAGTCAGATAATTAAGTCATTGAAATGCTTCCTCAATCATTAGATTTCAACCCAATGGAACAGATTTAATTAGAATTTGAAAATCGAATTTAGAAACGTAACATTCCTTTGCTACAGCCAAAATCTGTAATGAATAAAATTTGGAGAAAAATAGAGCAACTATGTGTCATTTTTAAATAATAAATGTAACTGCACAACACACTATTAAGAGCCTCTCCTATGAAGTTCAGGAGAAATGGTCAGTAGGCCTCGAGGCTCTCACCTGAGAGGAAGTACAGGGCGATCTGCGCTCCAACAAGAAACGTTTAGTTTATAGTATCTCTTCCCGAGGGGAAATATATTCCCTGCGTAATAGTTGGCTTACAGACTCTAACCCAGAGAGGAAGTATACGAGTATTGGGTTTTCCGCTTAGAAGTGAAGTCCTGCCATGTAACTGTAATTATCTGTCTTTGAAAGTGCTAAATATCGTATGCATCTAATTATGTCTCTGTGGTGTTTGTGCGCATTTAAATAAAAGTCAAAAGTTGTTAAGTTTTAAGTTAAAGAGTTTTTAAATTTGTGGCTCAAGTATCTCAACCAAGCACACCCAATTACAATCTAGTTGCCCAACCTGCACGCTACATAAATAGAATATAACGAAGCAAGCAGAGAAGATCCAAAAATATAAACAAATGATTTTTAACTGTAACAAAAAAAAAAAAAAAAACCACAACCATAATTTTAATTAAGAATTTATCCAAAAATGTTTCTCTGTACGATTACTTTCGTGATGTGTTCTTTTTCTGACATTTGTATTTTTATTTTTATTAAGAGAAAAGTGTGTCAATATTTAAAAAAAAAAAAAAAAAAATTCGGTTTTATTCAGAATCACATTAAGAGGACATAAAAAATGCAGCACTTTATATTCCAATTCCTTACAAACTCCAGTGCCTCTTCTACAAATTTTTAAAGTGCACGGAAACGTTTTGGAGCCACTGTATATGCAAACCTTTTTTTAAGGGACTGTATATAAAAACTATATGGCTACTTAGCATAAATATTATAATGGTCGTACTTTTTTTAATTATATAATAAATAATTCTGATACACATAATATAATATGCAAAACCTTTTGATCAAAAGGATACAAAACGATTTGTTAAATTTCGTTCAATTTAAAATTTTTCTGCCATATCATGTTCGCGACCTTTTCATTCAATTATAAATACCTATTTTCTTAGAATAAATTAAGTTACATAGGTCGTAATATTTTCTATTTTGTGATTTTTGATTTCCATATTTCAATTCCTCACAGAGTATTTTAAATCTTTTTTTTATTCAAAAGGGGTATCGAGTTTTACTAAGTATAAAGCTAGAACACCCACTTAGAGATTATTGACTTCTACGAAGGTTTCCAGTGACAACAGCTCAGTATTCATGTACCATATGGGTGAAAATCTGAATAGCTTACCATTTCAATGTGAGTTATTTACACATGTTGAATCATTCAATATCGAGTCTTTCATTTCTGGAATTAGTGATTGTAATGCACTTCGCCCACACGAAAATCAATCCTCAAAGATTTTCAAATTAGCGAGTGGGCGACCATAGGGTTTCAAATATTGAAGTTTATTTTAAATTACTAATTACATTAATTACTTAAGAATTTACGAATGAAATCTAATCAACTATATATGCGACACTTTACTTGAATAAACAAGCAATGTATTACTCAAAACCAATATTAAATTTAATATTTCTTAAACCCATTAAGGTTCAAACCCTTTTCCCTTGAAATACATTAATGAACTTTAATTAAATTAATAAGAGTGTGATGAAAATTAAATTCTTATGAGTCTGATTAAGGAGAAAAAAGTGGAAATAGAAAAAAAAATTATTTTTGCACGAGTTACAAAATATTGTAAAAGGCAGTGTCAGTCCAAAATGATTACTTTTCCGATATCTAAAATGTTTAAAGCTATATTATTTAAAAAGCACGTTGCATTTTTACATGCAATTCAATTTCTTTTATTAGTTCCCACTCTCCTTATATATATCTTTTCAAATTTTCAATCGTTCATAAAATACTTTTATTCATCCACTCAAGTTCAAATACATGTTTTTTAACTTGTAGTGGAAGACACTTAATGTTAATACAGTTTTTTTCAAATATTAATTCATTCATTAAATTTAATTAATTAATTTTAGTTTTTTTTTTACAGTTAAGTTGCATGTATCTAATAATAGATGGCGCCAGATGTAAAAGAAAAGTTTTAACTTTATTTGTAAAGAACTTTTCTGCAATATAGTAAAAAAAAAAAAAAAAAAAAGTAGGAATTGACTTAAATTTTTTTTTTTTTTTTTTATGTTACTTGTTATAGTTTGATAGCATAAAAACGTAATTTAATAAAATTTTTGGTTTGGTACTGTTATCTATAAGAACAGCTTAGAAATTATCATGGGAGATAAAATAAATTTTTTACCATCATCATCATCGTCATCAAAAGCACGACAGCCCAAAGTAGACAAAGGCTTTTTTTGAAGAGATTTCAATGCATTCTTCTAGGTGACAGTGATTTTCAATTCTTAATCTTTAGTAGAGAAAAATCTTTTTCAACTGCGTCTATCCATCGCAACTTTGGTTGTCCTCTTCCTCTTTATTTCTGTGGCTTTGCCAAAAACAAGCTTTTTACAGGTTTTAAATCATTCTTTCTAAATATATGAGCAGCATAGTTTAATCTATTGATCTTAATAAATTTTATAATATCTTATATATTTATAAATTATGATCCTTGATCTTATAAATTTTATTTATAGCATTTAAAAATTTCTCCAACAATCACTTTCCCGGACACCTTCAAGAATAACCCTTAAAATCTTCCGCTCAAATATACCCAAATAGATCTCATCAGATCTAGCCAAAGTTCAAGTTTCAGAGCTCTAGACCAAAATAGGTCTAATAAAGGTTTTATATAACAAGAATTTATTTTTTCTGCGTATGAACAGTAGTTTAAACATATTTTTTTAACCAAAAAAGGCCTTATTGGCAGACACAATTTTGTTTTTTAATTTTTTACTATAATCAGGAATGTTTACTCTGAGCCACATAGTAAAAAGATTAAAAAAATTTATCCCAAAAAAAAAGAAGTTTAATAAAGGTTGCTTTTCCACAATGTCTATACTGCTACTATACAACACCACACCACATCACTGTGCCTAGAGCTGAGCTGGGACCTACAGCAATTTGGGAATGATGTGGGTGAGGAGAAATCCAGTCTGTTGGGCTCTGTGACACTCTATTGTCATATGAGACCGGAACCTACTTTTACAAAGTGGATTCCGAACCACTGCAAACATCCATGGGGCATCCCCAGGGTTCGAACCCAAAACTACAATATAAAGTACCGAGCGCCAGAGCGCTACCCACTCGGCCATTAAGCCCTTAATTTTTAAATTTATTTTTTTCCCCTCCTTCTACCTGAATAAAGAAATGTCTATATTACATGGGTAAATATAAATCTGATGTTAAATAAAAATTATGTATTTATTGCAATTTACATGTTAAAACTTGAAACTAAAAGGTCACCAAGAATCGCAAATGAAATCCACAAGCAAATGGCGGACGCAGAAAACAACAATAAAATGGCGCGTTCAATCAAACCGTACCTGGAACTCATTTTCTGTACAATAATCCAAACACAAAGCCTCGCTGTGCTCTTCCCATTTTTCCGCTCGAAATGACTAGAAATTAATCCCCCAATTAATCAAAAGAGACGAACAGTAACTAATAATGAGCTCGGTTGGACTTAATGAGCCCGATCCTCATACAGAAACCTCGCGCGCCCTGCCAGAATTGATTTCGAATTTTGTTGGTATATGCCCGCGAATTATTCAATCATAACATGGATTTCAAAATGCCGTGCTCTATTGTTAAATAACACCCCACCTTTTAATGACCTCCCTTTTCAGATTTCGTAAGGATTTCGTTGCGGTAAAAGTCGATAAAGTTGGCTTGCACACTGCAGCGGTAACGGATATTAATTCCGATAAGTTGTTGCGTTGCAAGATCCTGGCCGTGTTTATGTTGTGCGCGGACATTATCTGTGGATTGTCGAGTTGCCACTGCTAGAATCGATTAATTAAGCGCACGATGAGAGAGCGTAAATAATTGTGATTTGGATTGCGGGTAATCGATGGCGAGCAAAGTTATTGATGACTTTTGGGGATACAATCTGCTTCTATGTCGTAAATGGCTCACTTTTATTTGTAGTATTTTCATACCGAGCGGAAAGATTGAAGATTTTAATCGCAATTTCGGTTTATATACGTATAATATTTCTAAGGATATGCATTATTTGTTAAGGTTATTTTTAACATATTAAAATACTCTTTCTTTTGTTGATTCCATGATTTACTGACGTAGTCAAGGTTTCTTCTTTCTAACTTGGTTTTGAAATATATTTTATTTCATATGCTATATTGGTATTTTATTATTTTCAATAATATTCTTTACGTAAGGCGTGATAACCGAGAAACTAGCTCTCTGGAGCTCGGTGACACAAGTTTGGGGTTTGAGACCCGGCTTAGGCATGGATGTTTGTAGTGGTTTGAAATAAACTTTAAACCGGGATAATAGGACTGTTAAGCATAGGGTTTACAATCTTACGAAGAAAGACAAAAAAAAGGTAACTACTTTTACTTTAGATGTCACTTTTTTTTTTTACAAAGAAAGGTAACTACTTTTACTTTAAATGTAACTTTTATTACAAAGAAAGGTTTACAGGAAACTTTTACAAACTAACCGTACAATAAATAAAATTTATTTCAAACCTTAGCTTATTTGAATTCAACAAAAAATACAAATATTAAAAGACTGTGCTACTTTAATGGATTATGTATTTCCTCCTACACATCTATTACCATAATTATATGCTTCATTGCTTTTTGTTGTCATTAATTTTTAAATTTATTTTTTTCTCTCCTATTCTCCTAAAAGAATAAATTTTTTAGTCTCTGAATAAATGAATATGAAAAGAATATTAAAAGATTTTAAATTAACAATTATTACATTTTCGTATTATGCAAGTAGTTTTACGAATTCACTACACATCCATCTTCAAATAGACGAAATAACATATTCATTGCAAATCACAGATACACAATACCCTTCCATATCAATCATTCTCACCATCCTTTTATCACGAATACATACTATGGAGTTTTTCCGAGTTACCAAAGCAGAACGTGCCTATATCATGAAAAAATAACAACAAAAGCACTATCTTCTATTAGAGGCACTTCTGGTTTCCAGTTCCTCATATTCAATATTTTTCCACAGAAACCTATACCACCCAGTGGATGTATCAAAACCCCTACTGCCGACAAAATAAAACAACAATACCATCTTCTAAAAAAAAGAAAAGTAAAAAAAAAAACCCCTTTCTATTCTTCTGAAAGATCGTGCCTCGAAGACAAAAATGCGGAGCTTGGACATTTAGATATATAGGTTGAAAAATGCCTTGCCTTATAACGACTTCCAGGCTCTAGTAAAATAATTATTCTATTCATTTATTTCCCTATTCTCCTAAAAGAATAAATTTTTTTAAACTCTGTATAAATGAATATGGAAGAATATTAAAGATTTTAGATTAACAATTATATCATTTTCGCATTGTATTAGTAGTTTTACGAATTCACTACAAATCCAGTTTCAAATCGACGAAATAATATATTCAATACAAATCACAGATACACAATACTCTTCCATATCAGTCATTCTCAGCAATCTTTTATCATACATACATTGGTACATCTCCGAGTTACCAAATCTGAAGGTGCCAATATCATATAAAAATAACAACAACATAAAGCACTATCTCCTATTACAGAGGCACTTCTGGTTTTTCAGTTATCATCTTCAATATTTTTCCATAGAAACTTATACCATCAGTGGATATATAAAAAACTCTACTACCCACAAAATAAAACAACAATACCATCTTCTAAAAAGGAAAAAAAAAAAACTTTCTTTTCTTCTGAAAGATCGTGCCTCGAAGACACAAAAATGTGGAGCATGGACATTTAGATATATAGGTTGAAAAATGCCTTTGCCTTATAACGGCGTCCAGGCGAAGTGACTTTTTGCATGAAGTTCGTTGAAAAATGGCCGTCATTTAAGAATGCCTCTCTCACCTTACATATATCACGGGTAAATAGCAGCGACTGTTTGCCGGAGGTATGAAAAATAGCGTGGCATTAGGATGCTGTACAAATAAGCATAGTGATTTAAGGTATCTGGGGCGAGATATTAACTGGGAAAGTTTTCGCTGCACCATACTTTCCCAACAAGAAAGTGTGTTGTTGTTTTTGCAATTTTCGCCATAATGTATTGGTGGATGTCTGGGGTAATGAATTGTGGCGGCTGTACGATTCAAGATTTTAATCTGGAAATGGGTGTTGTAGGTAAATTGTTTCAACAGCGTGTAAGTGCGATTAACAAAACATTTAAGTGTTCCGTTGGGTGATAAGGGGTGATTTAAGGAGAGTTGGGTGATTTGTTTTATGGTGGTTTCCTACGTGAAGAATGGAAATTTGGGTTGGTATGCGTTTTTATAGAAAATGCTTGTTAACGAGAAATTTCTTAAAAGAAAATTGTTGTTTGTTAGATGTGTAATAAATTTAATGAGTGTTTGTGCAATAGATCCATTATTTATTTATATTTTTTGCATTATTTTGTTTGGTTTTTGTATTTATTAAATATATTGCTTTAGACCAAATTTAATGGGATAATTACAATGTAAAAATGATTTTATACAAAAGACAGAAAATCTATTCAAGCAAATCACTAGACAAATGAAACTAATTTGGTTTTGAAATTTTTTATTTGTATTTCATGTGCAATTTAGTCTGAATAATTTAGTATTATTAGGAATCTATTAAAATGTAATTTTGAGCTAAACTTCTATTTAAAACTATTAGAGTCAATATTTACTTAAAATTCGTCATATTTAATAACTTAAAATTATGATATTTGCATAAATTTATAGACCTTACAACATTTTTTTTAATATAACATTTTACACTTAAGAAACATTATATTATATTCTACATCTGAAAATATTATATTTCCATGATTTCTTAAATTTTTGAGATTAAATCGAAATAATTCAAACTTTCTTAATTACCAATATTGTACAGTGGAAGTACGCGCATATATTTGAATTCGCTTCCCAATCGCGGTATGAATTGCTTTGGAAACCAATAATTTGTGGAGATCGCGAAAACTATCTCTCATTTGGTAAAAGTGTCTCGCATGCATTTTTATTATCAAGTCTAGTCATCAAGTTCTTTCATATTTTATAAAAATAAAATACGGTTACTACTGACAGAAGGTTATTATTTTCCTACAAATAACGTTATTATTTAAAATAACGGTTATTATTTGAAATAAGTCACATTTCAATGGAGTAGTTCTCTCAATATATTCGAGATATTGCTGAGCTTCTTGTACTAGAACACGCATTCTTAGAAGAGGGCTCAACGAAATTTTTGGTTGTCTGTTGGGCTGGTTTAAGGGTCTTTATAGCTTGAATGAGATAATTGAACTGAAATAAAATCTAGCATTTCTCGTATAAATGTATCAAACAAATTGAAGTAACGTTTGTTTTATCGGTGATTACTAATAGAAATAAGATTTTGTTTTTATCGTACAATAGTTTCAATGAAACCATTAAAAAAAAAAAAAAAACACAGTCTAGGAATAGCAAGAGGATAGATTTGAATTCAATACTCACTGGCGGTATGAATTGCTTTGGAAATTAATAAAGTTAATGGAAATGCCAAAGTGTCTCACGTAGCTCAGATATATTGTATTAACACAAATAACACATTTTTGTTATCAAAATAACAAAAATGTATTATTTTTTTATTTTTGATGTAACCTCAAAAGCACTCATATGATTAACGCATGACAGAATTTTTAATAAACAATCGCCAATATAACAATCTAATATATGAATCAGATATGAACTATATATATTGGCTATTATGAACTACTAAATTTATTTTTAGTCTATCAATATAACAAATAAATATATTTCTACACATCTGTAAGAAGAAAAAGAGCTTCTTTTCACAAGTTTCCTGTACTTAAACATACACAGAACTATATCTGATCATTTTCTCAATGCAGTACAAGTAAACAAAGCGACGAGCTCTATACGAATCAATGGGGAGGGAGCAAGCTAGTTGATAAAGTATACACCCATCACGTGACGAGCATGCAGAGTATACTGAGTGAATTTATTACTTCTGTATGATTTCATGGACCAGATGTTGAGAAAGTGATGAAAAAAAGTAATATTTATGAATGGATAGAGAGGAAAATTTTTCTCCCCCCCCATCTCTGCTTGGGAATTGATAAATTATGTTCATATTATTTCAATTATTTTCGGTATTCTTATTACACAATTATTTTCGATATTCTTATTATACAATTATTTTCAATGTTTCAATTATTTTCTATATTCTTATTATTCAATTATTTTGGATATTCTTAATACATAATTATTTTAAATGTTTCAACTATTTTCTGTATTCTTATTGTATAATAATTTTCAATGGATCAGCTGTTTTTAATATCTTATTATTCAATTATTTTCCATGTTTTAATTGTTTTCTATGTTCTTTTTATTGAATTATTTTCAATGTTCAAATTATTTTCTATATTCTTATTATTTATATTATTTGAAATGTTTAAATTATTTCCTATATTCTTATTATTCAAATTTTTTGAAATCTGTCAATTATTTTCTATATTCTCATTATTTAATTACATGAAATGTTTCAATTATTTTCGATATTCTTATTATTCAATTATTTTTAATGTTTCAATTATTTTCAATGTTACAATTATTTTCTGTATTCTTATTTTTCAATTATTTACAATATTTCAATTATTTTCTGTATTCTTTTTATTTAATTATCTTAAATGTTATTTGAAAATAATTTGATAAAACTATATGTATGTATGCCCATAATTTATTATGTTCTCAAAATTATTTTTTAAAAACATGGTAAATTCTGAACTTACTTTTTCTAATATTCTATTCTAAATGAAATATTTAAACATAAATTTAACAAAGTATGAAAAAAACATTTTCAAGTTCCACTTTTAGTACAACTATAATTTAAACTATGATTATTTAAATAAATAATCTATTTATATAGGAATCTAGTTAAAATAGCTTTTTCATTTTATTTATTAATCATATTGTTTTTAACTGGCTCATACTAATTTCCAATAAAAAACAGATTGCATAGTTTGAAATATAAATAAATAATCTGGTATTCTAGACTTAAATAAATGATAATTAAGGCCAGCTTCCAGCAGACTAATTAATCCTTTTATTAAAAATAATGTTTTAGAAACTATACCAGAACACTATTAAATTATTTTTATTACAACTCTATAATCACTTCCGCAATTAACAAATTTGATTGGAACAAAAACGAAATTTACCATGTCTCGAATTCTTAATCCCCATGTTTTTTACGAAAGACGTGATGCCACCAGTAAAACCTTAATCCTTAAAAACCGAAACGTTGGGGGAAAAAACTTGTGAAATATTTAATTCCGAATAACAAACCTAAATCCCTTATATGTTTTAATTTTTTAACGAAATTACAACATTTTTATGCTACGAATAAATGATCTTTTTTTTTTTCATCATCTGCTTTTAAACTGATTATTTGCAAAAACTGCTTTAATTTCGTTCTACCTTTTGACAAGAAACTTTGATTTCGGCATTTTTACAGCTGGAGATATTTAGTGGAATATTTTTTCGAGTTTCTTTTATATTTTAATTAGAAGTAATTAAAGTGTAAATTAATGCATAATTAAAAAAATATAATCAGGCTGAGTTTGAGTTTTTATGGATATTAAAAAATAATAGAAATTTATAAATATATATATTTCATATTTCTCCCTGTTTGTATAATTCTAAAGAATATCTTTGAAAAAAAAAAAACGATATGTATGCACATAATTTATAAATTTCTCAAAATTATATTTAAATAACATGGTAAATTGCTCTAAACCCATTTTTACTAATATTCTACTCTAAAAAGGAAATATTTAAGCACAACTTCAATAAAAATTTACAACCATTACCACTTAGAATCATATCCATTACCACTTTGGTATATCTAGATTTAAATCTATGACTATTTAAATAAATAATATATTTATATCGGAATTTAGTTAAAATAATAGTTTTTAATTTTATTATCTAATCATATTGTTTTCAACTGCCTCATATTTCTGTGCAAAAAGAGTTGATTGCATAGTTTAGAATATAAATAAATAATCTGCTATTCTAGACTTAAATAAATGTTAATTAATGCAAGCTCAAAGCAGATTAATTAATCCTTTTATTAAAAATAATGTTTTAGAAACTATACTGGAACACTATTAAACTATTTTTATTAAAACTCTATGATATAACTTCCACAACGAACAAATTTGGTTGGGACAAAAACGAAATTTAAAATGTCTAGAATTCTTAATCCCCATGTTTTTTACGAAAGACGTGATACCACCAGTAAAACCTTAATCCTTAAAAACCGAAACGTCGGAAAAAAAACTTGTGAAATATTTAATTCTGAATAACAAACCTAAATCCCTTATATGTCTTAATTTTTTACCAAAAATAGATAGGACATTTTTATGCCACAAATAAATGATTTTTTTTCATCATTTGCTTTTAAACTGATTATTTACAAGAACTGCTTTAATGTCGTTCTATCTCTTGGCAAGAAACTTTGATTTTGACCTTTTACATTTGAAGACCTGATTTAGGATTTAAATCCGGCATACAACTTTATTTTACTTATTTATTTATTATTTTTTTGTAGAATTCAGAAATCTGTAAAGCAATATCTATCTTCTTTATTTTAATCTTCTTAAAATGTGATTTTTTCATTTTTTTATGCAGGCGAATTTTGTGTATTTGTCTTCATTATTTTTGTGATTCTGTGATTCTAGATTAAAATTCTCTTTTTTATTAATGCTTTTTTTATTAAATCATTAGTATTAATTATTTTCTGAAAATGAGGGGGAATTATTTTGTTTGAAGGTCTTAAATATAGAAGCTCTCGTGGAATATAAAATTAGAATCAAAAGATTAAACACGAGATATTTGTATAAATTGGATTGTTGAAACTTTATAATAATTATTAATTATGTCTTAAAATTATTTAGGTGGAATATTTTTGAGTTTTTTACTTAATGTTATATTTTAATTAGAAGTAATTAATGGGTAAATTCATACATAACTAAAATTATAATGATGCTGATTTTGAATCTTTATAGATATTAAATAATAAGAGAAATTTGAAAATATTTATATTTCACATTCTATCAATGTTTTAATAATTATAAAATAATAGTTTTAGAAAAAACTATATGTATGCTCGTAATTCATTACTTTCTCAAAATTATTTTTACAAAAAACATTGTAAATTGTACTAATTTATTTTACTAACATTTTGTTCTAAATGAAATATTTAAACATAAATTTAATAAAGAATGAAACCCCTTTTTCAAATACTACTTTTAGAACATCTAGAATTTAAACTATGATTATTCAAATAAATAATATATTTGTATAGGAATTTAGTAAAAATAGTTTTTCATTTTATTTTTCCCATCACATTAATTTGAGCTGGCTGATAGAACTTTTATGAAAAAGAGTTGATTGCATAGTTTAAAATATAAAAAAATAAGTTGTTATTCTAAACTTAAATAAATTATAATTAAGGCCAGCTCGAAGCAGACTAATTAGTGCTTTATTTAAAATAATGTCAAAATTCTATAATGTCACTTCTGCAACGAACAAATTTGATTTGGAAGAAAAACAAAATTGACCCTGTCTTCAATTCTTAATCTCCATGTTTTTTACGTAAGACGTGATGCCACCAGTAAAACCTTAATCCTTAAAAACCAAATTGTCGGGAAAAAAAAAACTTGTGAAATATTTAATTCCGAATAACAAACCTAAATCCTTATATATTTAAATTTTTTAGCAAAAATACAACGACATTTTTATGCCACGGATAAAAGATTTTTTTTTATCATCATTTGTTTTTAAACTAATTATTTGGAAGAACTGCTTTAATTTCGTTCTATCTCTTGGCAAGAAACGTTGATTTCGACATTTTTACCATTGAAGATGTGATTTAGGATTCAAATCCGACATACAACTTTATTTTATTATTATTATTTTCTTTTTGTAGAATTCGAACTCTGTAAAGCAATATTTATATTATTTATTTTAATCTTCTTAAAATGTGCTTTTTTTTTTATCTGATTTTTTTGATGCAGGCAGAATTTTGTGTATTCGCCTTCATTATTTCCGTGATTCTAGGTGTGGTTAATTAAACTTCTCTTTTTTTATTAATGTTAATTTTTCTGATATCATTGGCATTAATTATTTTCTGAAAGGAGAGGGATTTCTTTTTTTTGCTGTTCTTAAGTATAGAAGCTCTCGGAATATAAAATTAGAAGAGATATTTGTATAAATTGGATTATTGAATTGCTATAATAATTATTACATATGTCTTAAAATTATTTAGGTGGAATATATTCGAGTTTTTATTTGATGTTATATTTCAATTAGAAACAAATAATGCGTAATACATAATTAAAAATATTATGATGCTGATTTTGGAATCTTTATGGATATTAAATAATAAGGAAAATTTAAAAATGTTTATAATTAATTTTCTATCAATGTTTTTATAATTCTATCTTTTGAAATATCGATATGTATGCACATAATTCATTACTTTTTTTTTCAAATTTTTTTAAAAAATATGGTAAATTGTCCCAAATTCACTTTTATTTTAATATTCTATTCTAAATGAAATATTTAAAGATAAATTTAATAAAGATAAAAAACCATTTTTCAAAGTACCCTTTTTAATACAGCTAAAATTTAAGCTGTGATTATTTAAATAAATAATATATTTATATAGGAAGTTAGTTAAAATAGTTTTTCATTTTATTTATCCAATCATATTGTTTTGAACAGGCTCATACTACTTTCCAAAAAGAGTTCATGGCATAGTTTAGAATGTAAATAAATAATCTGCTATTCTAGACTTAAATAAATGACAATTAATGCAAACTTTGAGCAGACTAATTAATCCTTTTATTAAAAATAATGTTTTAGAAACTATACCAGAACACTATTAAATTATTTTTATTAACACTTTATATTCTTACTTCCACAACGAACAAATTTGATTGGAACAAAAACGAAATTTGCCATGTCTAGAATTCTTAATCCCTATGTTTTTACGAAAGACGTGATGCCACCAGTAAAACCTTAATCCTTAAAAACCGAAAAGTTGGGGAAATACTTGTGAAATATTTAATTCCGATTAACAGACTTAAATCCCTTATATGTTTTCAATTTTTAGCAAAAATACAACGACATATATATGCCACGGATAAATTATCTGTTTTTTTTTTCATCATTTGCTTTTAAACTGTTTATTTGCAAGAACTGCTTTAATTTCTTTCTATCTCTTGGCAGGAAACTTTCATTTCAACATATTTACTGACGAAGATGTGATTTGGGGTTTTAAATCCGGCATACAACTTTATTTATTTATTTATTATTTATTTTGTAGAATTGGAAATCTGTAAAACAAAATCTATCTTCTTTTATTTTAATCTTCTGAAAATGTGCGTTATTTTCTAATTTTTTTATGCATGCAAATTTTGTGTGTCTTCGTTATTTCTGTGATTCTAGGTGTGGTTAATCAAACCTATTTAATTAATAATACTTTTTTTTATTGCTGCTGTTTTTTCTTAAAATCATTGACATTAATTATTGTCTGAAAATGAGTGGGAATTATTTTTGCTCGCTGATATTAAATATAGAAGCCCTTGGAATATAAAATTAGACTTAAAGAAGAGATATTTGTATAAATTGGATTGTTGAATCTTTATAGTAATTATTAATTATATCTTAAATTTATTTAGGTGGAATATTTTCGAGTTTCTTTCTTACTTAGCGTTATATTTTAATTAGAAATAATTAATGCTTAAATTAATAGATAATTAAAATTGTAATGATGATAATTTTGAATCTTTATGGATAATAAATAATAAGAGAAAGTTGAAAATATTTTTTTAGTTCATATTCTATCAATAATTTTATAATTCTAAAAGAATAATTTTTGAAAATGAAAAAGATATGTATGCACATAATTTATTGCTTTCTCAAAATTATTTTTAAATATCACATAAGTAAATTGTTCTAAACACATTTTTTTCTAATATTCTATTCTAAATGAAGTATTTAAACATACATTAATTCGGAGACAAAAAATTTTTTTTAAAATACCACTTTCAGTAGAGCTACAATTTAAACTATGATTATTTAAATAAATAATATATTTATCTAGGAATTTTATTAAAATAGTTTTTCCTTTTATTTATTAAATCATATTGTTTTGATTAGTTTACTACTTTCAAAAAGAGTCTATTGCAAAGTTTTAAATATAAATAAATAATTTGATATTCTAGACTTAAATAAATAATAATTAAGGCAAGATTTTAGCAGACTAATTAATCCTTTTATTGAAAATACTGTTTTAGAAACTATACCGGAACAGTAATAAACTATTTTTATTAAAACTCTATAATCTCACTTCCACAATGAACAAATTTGATTGGGACAAAAACGAAATTTAACATGTCTAGAATTCTTAATCCCCTATGTTTTTTACGAAAGAAGTGATGCCACCGTAAAAGCTTAAGCTTTATAACCGAAACGTGTGGGAAAAAAATATTTGTGAAATATTTAATTCCAAATAACAAACCAAAATCCCTTTATATGTTTTTAATTTTTTAGCAAAAAATACAACGACATTTTTTGCCACCGATAAATGATCTTTTTTCCATCATTTGCTTTTAAACTGATTATTTGAAAGAACTATTTTCATTTCGTTCTATCTCTGGGAAGGAAACTTTGATTTCCACATTTTTACCGCCGAAAATGTGATTTAGGATTTAAATCCGGCATACAACATTATTTTTTATTATTTTTTTTGTAGAATTCGAAATCTGTAAAGCAATACCTATCGTCTTTATTTTAATCTTAAAATGTATTTTTTTCTCATTTTTTTTATGCAAGCGAATTTTTAGTATTTTTCTTCATTATTTCTGTAATTCTAGGTGTGGTTTATTAAACTTCTCTTTTTTTATTAATACTTTTTTACTCTTAAATAATTGACATTAATTATATTTCTGAAAATAGATGGAATTATTTTTGCTTGCTGGTCTTAAATAAAGAAGCTCTAGGAATATAAAATTAGAATCAAAGGATTAAAAGAAGAGGTATTTGTATAAATTGGATTGTTGAAACTTTATAATAATTATTAATTATGTCTTATTTTATTGAGCTGGAATATTTTTGAGAGTTTCTTTTTACTTAACGTTATATGTAAATTAGAAGTAATTAATGCGTTAATTAATACATAATGAAAGATATAATGGTACTGATTTTAGCTTTTATTGATATTAAATAATAAGAGAAATTTCAAAATATTTATAGTTCATTTTCTATCAATGTTTTTATAATTCTAAAAGAATATCTTTTGAAAAAAAAACGATATATATGCACATAATTCATTACTTTCTCAAAATTATTTTTAAAAAACGTAAGAGTAAATTGTTCTAAACTCATTCTTTTCTAATATCCTATTTTAAATGAAATAAATTTAATAAAAAGTGAAAAAAAAATTTTCAAGTGCCATTTTTAATACAACTTGCACTTATACTATAATTATTTAAATAAATAATACATTTATATAGGAATATAATTAAAATAATTTTTTCTTCTCATTTATTCAATCACATTGTTTTCACCTGGCTCATACTATTTTCCAAAAAAGAATCTATTGCAAAGTTTTAAATATAAATAAATAATCTGATATTCTAGACTTAAATAAATGAAATGATTAATGACAAGATTTTAGCAGACTAATTAATCCTTTTATTAAAAATAATGTTTTAGGAACTATACCGAAATACTATTAAAATATTTTTGTTAACATTCTATAATCTCACTTGCACAGCGAAAAAATGTGACCGGAAGAAAAACGAAATTTACTATATCTAGAATTCTTAATCCATATATTTTTTACGAAAGAAGTGATGCCACCAGTAAAAGCTTAAACTTTAAAAACCGAAACGTTGGGAAAAAAACTTCTGAAATATTTAATTCCGAATAACAATCGTAAATCCCTTATATGTTTTAATTTTTTAACAAAAATACAACATTTTTATGCCACGCATAAATGATTTTTTTCATCATTTGCTTTTAAACTGATTATTTGCAAGAACTGCTTTAATTTCGTTCTATCTCTTGGCAAGAAACGTTGATTTCAACATTTTTACAGCCAAAGAAATGATTTAGGATTTAAATCCGCCACACAACTTTATTTTATAATTTATTTCTTTTCATAGAATTCGAAATCTGTAAAGCAATATCTTCTTTATTTTAATCTTCTTAAAATGTGCTTTTTTCCTAATTTTTTTATGCAGCCTAATTTTGTGTATTTGTCTTCATTATTTCTGTGATCTAGGTGTGCTTAATTAAATTTTTTTTATTAAGGCTTTTTTTTTCTTAAATCATTGACATTAATTATTTTCTGAAAATGAGAGGGAATTATATTTTTCTTGCAGGTCTTAAGTATAAAAAGGTTCTTATAATATAAAATTAGAATCAAAAGATTAAAGAAGAGATATTTGTATAAATTGGATTGTTGAATCGCTATAATAAGGATTAACTATGTCTTAAAAATAATTTAGATGGAATATTTTTGGTTTTTTTTTACTTAATATTTTTTTTTTTAATTAGTTGTAATTAATGCAAAATACATAAATAAAATTTAATAATGTTGATTTTGTGACTTTATGAAAATTAAATAATAAGAGAAATTTTAAAATATTTATAGTCCATATTGTATTAGTGTTTTTATAATTCTAAAAAGGATATTTTTTGAAAAAAAAAACGATATGTATAAACATAATTTCATTACTTTCTCAAAATGTTTTTTAAAAATATGGTAAATTTTACTAAACTCATTTTGTGTCGAATATTCTATTCTAAATGAAATATTTAAACATAAATTTAATAAAGTATGAAAATCATTTATCAAGTACCACTTTGAGTATAGCTAGAATTTAAACTAATCATTTAAATAAATAATATATTTATATAGGAATTAAGTTTCATTTTATTTGTCGAATCATATTGTTTTCAACTGGCTCATACTACTTTCCAAAAAGAGTTGATTGCATAGTTTAGAATATAAATAAATAATCTGGTATTCTAGACTTAAATAAATGATAATTAAGGCCAGCTGCAAGCAGACTAATTAATCCTTCTATTAAAAATAATATTTTCGAAAATATATCAGGACACTATTAAACTATTTTTATTAAAACTCTGTAATCTCACTTCCAGAACGAACAAATTTGATTGAACAAAAACGAAATTTACCATGTCTCGAATTCGTAATCCCTATGTTTTCTACGAAAGACGTGATGCCACCAGTAAAACCTAATCCTTAAAAACCAAATCGTCGGGGAAAAAATACTTTTGAAATATTTAATTCCGACTAACAAACCTAAATCCCTTATATGTTTTAATTTTTTTAGCAAAAATACAACGGCATTTTTTATGCCACAGATAAAATATCTTTTTTTCATCATTTGCTTTTAAATTGATTATTTGCCAGAATTGCTTTAATTTCGTTCTATCTCTTTTGGCAAGAAACTTTGATTTCGACATTTTTATCGTTGAAGGTGTGATTTAGAATTTAAATCCGGCATATAACCTTTTTTAAATAATTTTTTTTGTAGAACTGCATATCTGTAAAGCAATATCTATCTTCTTTGTTTTTTTAATCTTCTTAAAATGTGCTTTTTCCTCATTTTTTATGCAGTCAAATTTTATGTATTTGCCCTCATTATTTCTGTGATTCTATGTGTGGTTAATTAAAGCTCTCTTTTTTTATTAATGCTTTTTTTTGCTTAAATCATTGACATCTTTTTTTTTTCATCAATTGCTTTTAAACTGCTTATTTACAAAACTGCTTTAATTTCGTTCTCTCTTGGCAAGAAACTTTGATTTCATTACTTTCTCAAAATTATTTTTTAAAAACATGGTAAATTGTTCTAAACTTACTTTTCCTAATATTTTATATAAATATTTAAACACAAATTTAATAAAGAAAAGAAAACCCTTTTCAAGTACCACTTTTAAAACAACTTGAATTTAAACTAATTCTTTAAATAAATAATATATTTATACAGGAAATTAGTTAAAAATCATTTTATTTTATTTATCCAATCGTACTGTTTTCAACTGTCTCCATACTACTTTCCAATAAAGAGTTGATTGTATAGTTTAAAATTTAAATAAACAATCTGCCATTCTAGACGGAAATATATGATAAGTTATGCTAGCTCCAAGCAGATTAATTAATCCTTTTATTGAAACTAATGTTTGCGAAACTATACCGGAACACTATTAAATTATTTTTATTAAAACTCTATAATTTCACTTCCGCAACGAACAGATTTCATTGGAAGAAAAAGGAAATTTACCATGTCTAGAATTCTCAATCCCCATGTTTTTTACGAAAGACGTGATGCCACCAGTAAAACCTTAATCCTTAAAAACTGAAGCAATGGGAAAAAAATTTGTGAAATATTTAATTCCAAATAACAAACCAAAATCCCTTATATGTTTTAATTTTTTAGCAAACATACAACGACATTTTTATGCCACGGATAAATGATATTTTTTTCATCATTTGCTTTTAAACTGATGATTTGCAAGAACTGCTTTTAATTTCTTTCTATCTCTTGGCAAGAAACTTTGATTTCGACATTTTTACCTTCAAAGTCACCTGATTTAGGATTTAAATCCGACATACAACTTTATTTTATTTTACTATTTTTTTTGTAGAATTCGAAATCTGTAAAGTAATATCTGACTTCTTTATTTTTTTAATCTTCCTAAAATGTGCTTTGTTTTGCCATTTTTTTATTCTGGCAAATTTTTAATATTTGTCTTCATTATTTCTGTGATTCTGGGTGTGGTTAATTAAACTTCTCTTTTTATTAATGATTTTCTTACCTTTAATCAATGACATTAATTATTTTCTGAAAATGAGAGGAAATTATTTTTCTAGCTGGTCTTAAATATAAAAGTTTTTGGAATATAAAATTTGAATAAAGGGATTAAAGAAAATACATTTATATAAATTGGATTGTTGAATCTTTATAATAATTATGTCTTAAATTTATTTAGGTGGAATATTTTCGAGTTTAATTTTACTTAATGTCATATTTTAATTAGTAGAAATTAATGCTTAGTTTATTACATAATTAATATTATAAAAATGCTTATTTTGAATATTTAAGTATATTAAATAATTTGAAAATTTTAAAATATTTTTCCTCATATTTCATCAATGTTTTAATAATTATAAAAGAATATGTTTTGAAAAAAACCCGATATGTCTGCACATAATGCATTACTTTTACAAAATTAATTTTTAAAAACAAGGTAAATTATTCTAAACTCCCTCTTTTCTATAATTCCATCCTAAATGAAATATTTAAACATAAATTTAACAAAAGATAAAAACATTTTTCATGTACCACTTTTAATACAGTTATAGTTTTAAACTATAACTATTTAAAAAAATAACATATTTATATAGGAATTTAGTTAAAATTTTTTTCATTTTACTTATCCAATCATATTATTTTGAACTGGCTTATAATACTTTTTCCAAAAACAGAGTTAATTGCAAAGATTAGAATATAAATAAATAATCTGCTATTCTAGACTTAAATAAATGATAATTAACGCCAGATCGAAGCAGAATAATTAATCCTTTTATTAAAAATAATTTTTCAGATACTATACCGGAACACTATCCAACTATTTTTATTAAAACTCTATAATCTCACTTCGGGAACGAACAAATTTGATTGGAAAAAAAACGAAATTTACCGTGTCTAGAATTCTTAATCCCCATGTTTTTTACGAAAAACGTGATGTTACCCGTAAAACGTTAATCCTTAAAACCGAAACGTTTGGAAAAACTTGTGAAATATTTAATTCTGAATAACAAACCTAAATCCCTTTATATGTTTTAATTTTTTAGCAAAAATACAACGACATTTTTATGCCACGAATAAATGATCTTTTTTCATTATTTGTTTAAAATTGATTATTTGCAAGAATTGCTTTAATTTCGTTCTATCTCTTGGCAAGAAATTTTGATTTCATCATTTTTACAGCCAAAGAAATGATTTAGGATTTCAATCCGGCACACAACTTTATTTTATTATTTATTTTTTTTCATAGAATTGAAATTTGTAAAGCAATATCTATCTTCTTTATTTTAATCTTCTTAAAATGTGCTTTTTTTTTCCTAATTTTTTTTATGCAGGCTAATTTTGTGTATTTGTCTTCATTATTTCTGTGATTCTAGGTGTGCTTAATTAAACTTCTCTTTTTTTATTAAGGCTTTTTTTCTTAAATCATTGACTTTAATTATTTTCTGAATATGAGATGAGTTATTTTTGCTTGCTAGGCTTAAATATAGAAGCTTTTGGAATATAATATTAGAATCCAAAGATTAAAGCAAAGAGATATTTGTATAAATTGGATTGTTGAATCTTTATAATAGTTATTAATTATGTTCTTAAAATTATTTAGATGGAATATTTTTTGAGATTCTTTTTATGTAAAAGTTATATTTTAATTAGAAGTAATTAATGCGTAAATTAATATACAATTATTAAATATATATGTTGCTGATTTTGAGTCTATGAATACTAAATAATAAGAAAAATTTGAAAATATTTATAGTTCATTTTCTAACAAAGTTTTATAATACTAAAGAATGTTTTTTGATCAAAATCGGATATGTATGCACATAATTCAATAGTTTCTCAAAATTAATTTTAAAAACGTGGCAAATTATTCTAAACTCCCTCATCTCTAAAACTATTCTAAATGAAATTTTTAAACATAAATTTAAAAAATGATTGAAACTATTTTTCAAGTACCATTTTTAGTACAACTATAAATTAAACTATGATTATTTAAATAAATAATATATTTATATAGGAATTTAATTAAAATTAACTTTCATTTTAGTCGTCCAAATATATTGTTTTTGAACTGGCTCATGCTACTTTATAAAAAAACAGTTGATAGCATACTTTAAAATATAAATAAATAATCTTCTATTCTAGACTTAAATAAATGATAATTAATGCGAGCTCCCAAACAGACTAATTAATCCTTTTATTGAAAATAATGTTTTCGAAACTATACCTGAACGGTATTAAACTATTATTATTAAAACTCTATAACCACACTTCCGCAACGAAAAACTTTTATTAGAAAAAGAAATTTAGCATGTCTAGAATTCTTAATCCCCATGTTTTTTAAGAAAGGCGTGATGCCACCAGTAAAACCTTAATCTTTAAAAATCGAAATGTTGAAGAAAAAAACTTGTGATATATTTAATTCCGTATTACAAACCTAAATCCCTTATATGTTTTAATTTTTTTAGCAAAAAATAATACAAAATTTTATGCCACAAATAAATGATTTTTTTTTCATCATTTGCTTTTAAACTGATTATTTACAAGAACTGCTTTAATTTCGTTCTATCTCTTGGCAAGAAACTTTGATTTCGACATTTTTACAGCCAAAGAAATGATTTAGATTTAAATCCGCCACACAACTTTATTTTATTATTTATTTTTTTATAGAATTCGAAATCTGTAAAAGCGATATCCATCTTTATTTTAATCTTCTTAAAATGTGCTTTTTCTAATTTTTTATGCAATTCTAATTTGTGTATTTGTCTTCGTTATTTCTTTGATTCTAGGTGTGGTTAATTAAACTTTTATTTTTTTATTAATGCCTCTTTTTCTTAAATCATTGACATTAATTATTTTCTGAAAATGAGAGGGAATTATTTTTGCTTGCTGGTCTTAAATATAGAGGCTCTTGTAATATAACATTAGAATCAAAAGTTTAAAGAATAGATATTTGTATAAATTGGATTGTTGAATCTATAATGATTATTAATTATGTTCTTAAAATTATTTAGATGGAATATTTTTCTTAGTTCCTTTTTTACTTAAGGTTATTTTTTAATTAGAAGTAATTAATGTTTAAATTAATACATAATTAAAAATAGAATGATACTGATTTTGAATCTTTATGGATATTTAATAATAAGAAAAATTTAAAAATATTTATAGTTCATTTTCTATGAATGTTTCTGAATATCTTTTGAAAAAAAAACCGATATGTATGCAAAAATTCATTACTTTCTCAAAATTAATTTTAAAAAAAAAGTGGTAAAGTACTCTAAACTCACTCACTTCAAATTCTATTCTAAATGAAATATTTAAACATAAATTTAATAAAAAATGAAAAACATTTTTCAAGTACCATGTTTAGTACATCTTGAATTTAAGCTATGATTATTTAAACAAATAATATATTTATATAGGAAATTAGCTAAAATAGTTTTTCATTTTATTTATACAATCATATTGTTTTCAGCTGGCTCATGCTAGTTTCCAAAAAAGAGTTGATTGCATAGTTTAGAATATAAATAAATAATCTGCTATTCTAGACTTAAATAAATGAAAATTAATGCAAGCTTCAAGCAGACTAATTAATCCTTTTATTGAAAGTAAGGATTTTGAAAGTATACAGGAAAACTATTAAACTATTTTTATTAAAACTCTATGATCTAACTTCCACAACGAACAAATTTGACTGGAAGTAAAAAGAAATTTACCATGTCTAGAATTCTTAATATTCATGTTTTTACGAAAGACGTGATGCCACCAGTAAATCTTAATCCTTAAAAACCGAAACGTTGGGTAAAAAAAAAATTGTGAAATATTTAATTCCGAATAACAAACTTAAATCCCTTATATGTTTTTATTTTTTAGGAAAAATGCAACGATATTTTTATGCCACGATCTGAATGATCTTTTTTTTTTTTTTCTTTCATCATTTGCTTTTAAACTGATTATTTGCAAGAACTACTTTAATTTCGTTCTATCTCTTAACCAGAAACTTTGATTTCGACATTTTTATCGCCCAAGATGTCATTTAGATTTAAATCCGGCATACAGCTTTATTTTATTTATTTCTTTTTGTAGAATTCGAAATCTGCAAAGCAATATATATCTTCTTTATTTTAATCATCTTAAAATGTGTTTTTTTTCATTTGTTTTTGCAGGCGAATTTTTAGTATTTGTCTTCATTATTTCTGTGATTCTAGGTGTGGCTAAGTAAACTTGCCTTTTTTTTATTATTATTTTTTTTCCTTAAATCATTAACATTAATTATTTTCTGAAAATTAGAGGGAATAATTTTCGCTCGCTGGTCTTAAATATAGAAATTCTTCGAATATAAAAGTAGAAACAAAAGACTAAAGAAGCGATATTTGTGTAAATTAAATTATTGAATTAATAATTATGTGTAAAAATTATTTAGATGGAATATTTTTGAGTTTTTTAATTAATGTTTTATTTGAATTAGAAGTAATTAATGCGTAAATTAATACATAATTAAAATTTAATGACGATAATTTTGAATCTTTAAGGATATTAAATAATAAGAGAAATTTGAAAATATTAATAGTTCATATTATGAGTAATTTTATAATTCTAAAAGAATTTTTTTGAAAAAACGATATGTATGCACGTAATTCATTACTTTCTTAAAATTATTTTCAAAAAACACGGTAAATTGTTGTAAACTCTTTTTTTCTAACATTCTATTCAAAATGAAATATTTAAACAAATTAATAAAAGGTAAAAACTATTTTTCAAAGTACCACTTTTAATACAGCTAGATTTTAAGCTATGATTATTAAAATAAATAATATATTTATCTAGGAAGTTAGTTAAAATAATTTTTCATTTTATTTATCCAATCATATTGTCTTGAAATGGCTCATACTATTTTCCATAAAAGTGTTGATTGCATAGTTTTAAATATAAATAAATAATCTCCTATTCTAGACTTGAATAAATGTCAATTTATGCAAACTTCGAGCAGACTAATTAATCCTTTTATTAAAAATAATGTTTTAGAAACTATACTGGAACACTATTAAATAATTTTTATCACAACTCTATAATCTCACTTCCTCAACGAACAAATTTGATTGTAACAAAAACGAAATTTATCATGTTTAGAATTCCATACTTTTTTTTACGAAAGACGTGATGCCACCAGTAAAACCTTAATCCTTAAAAACCGAAAAGTTGGGTAAAAAAACTTGTGAAATATTTAATTCCAAATAACAAACCTAAATTCCTTATATGTTTTAATTTTTAGTAAAAATACAACGGCATTTTTATGCCACGGATAAATTACTATTATTTTTTTTTCTATCATTTGTTTTTAAACTGATTATTTGCAAGAACTGCTTTAATTTCGTTCTATCTCTTGGCAAGAAACTTCGATTTCTACATGAAGTCGTGATTTAGGATTTAAATCCGGCATACAACTTTATTTTATTTAATTTTTTTGTTTGTAGAATTCGAAATCTGTAAAGCAATATCTATCTTCTTTATTTTAATCTTCTTAAAAATGTGCTTTTTTTTTTTTCTCATTTTTTATGCAGGTCTTCATTATTTCTGCGATTCTAGGTGTGGTTAATTAAACTTTTCTTTTTTATTAATGCTAATTTTACCTTTAATTAATGCCTTTTTTTTCTTAAATCTTTGACATTAATTATTTTCTGATAATGTGGGGGAATTATTTTTCTTATTAGCCGGTATTAAAATATCTTGGAATATAAAATTAGAATCAAAAGATTAAAGAAGAGATATTTGTATAAACTGATTGTTGAATCTTTACAATAATTATTAATTATATCTGAAATTTATTTAGGTGGAATATTTTCGAGTTTTCTTTTTTTTACTTAACGCTATATTTTAGTTAGAAATAATTAATAAGTAAATTAATAGATAATTAAATTGTAATGATGATAATTTTTTTGAATCTTTATGGATATTAAATAATGAGAGAAATTTGAAAATATTTATAATAATAATGAAAATTAATGCAATCATATTGTTTTCAACTGGCTCAAGCAGAAAAATTAATCCTTTTATTAAAAGTAATTCTTTAGACATAAAAACTATACCGGAAAACTATTAAACTATTTTTATTAAAACTCTATAACCTTATTTCCATAACGAACGAATTTGATTGGGACAAAAACAAAATTTAACATGTCTAGAATTCTTAATCCCCATGCTTTTTTTACGAAAGACGTGATGCCACCAGTAAAATCTTAATCCTTAAAAACCGAAAGTTAGGGAAAAATACTTGCGAAATATTTAATTTCGAATAACAAACCTAAATCCCTTATATGTTTTAATTTTTTGAAAAATACAACGACATTTTTATGCCACGGATAAAAGATCTTTTTTTTTTCTTTCATCATTTGCTTTTAAATTAATTATTTGCAAGAACTGCTTTAATTGCGTACTATTTCTTGTCAAGAAACTTTGATTTCGACATTTTTACCGCTCAAAATGTGATTTAGGATTTAAATCCGGCATACAACTTTATTTTTTATTATTATTATTTTTTTTTTTGTAGAATTCGAAATCTGTAAATCAATATCTATCTTCTTTATTTTAATCTTCTTAAAATGTGCTTTTTTCCCCCATTTTTTATGCAGGCGAATTTTGTGTATTTGTCTTCATCATTTCTGTGATTCTAGGTGTGGTTAATTATACTTCTCTTTTTTTATTAATGCTTTTCTTTCCTTAAATCATTGACTTTAATTATTTTCTGAAAATGAGAGGGAATTATTTTTGCTTTCTGGCCTTAAATATAGAAGCTCTTGGAATATAAAATTAGAATCAAAAGATTAAAGAAGAGATATTTGTATAAATTGGATTGTTGAATCTTTATAATGATTATTAATTATGTCTTAAATTTATTTAGGTGGAATATTTTCGAGTTTCTTTTTATTTAATGTTATATTTTAATTATAAGTAATTAAATAATTCATAATTAGAAATATGCTGGTGCCCATTTTGAGTCTTTATGAATATTAAATAAGAATTAAGAGAATTAAATAAGAGAAATTTGAAAATATCAATGATTTTTTTTTTAATTCTAGGAATATTTTTCTAAACACGTTTAAAAATAGGAACTGTTTAAAATAAACTGGTAAATAATTTTTTTTTTTGTTGCAGTGCTAAGGCATATATTCTGTTTATATATGTAAAAATATAGATAAAATGGCCAGGAATAAATCCATTTAAAGCCATTTTAAAAAAATTGTGTTGTATACTTAAAAAGTACTGCTACATCAATGTTAATATTTAAGTTAGTGGAGATGCTATAATTTTACGTTATTGTACACTAACCAAGAGCCATTTAGAAGTATCTGCAGTTACTGCATGCAGAACTTGCGCAATGAAACTTCGAAATGATTATAATTTAAATAGGATTTGTTAGCATCATTTATCTGTAGAATTACAAAGGTGGGTCATTGGGAGAAATAAAGTTGCCAAAATTAATCTTATGATGCAAGATGTTCGAATGTGATTCGAAAATGTTTGATGTTCAAATGAAAATATTAGTATAATCAATCTTCTATAATTCCTGGATTGTATTTCTAAGAACAGAACTATGTTCCAAAAGCACTACTGATGAAGATCTAGAAATACATGTGTCACAGATGGCCGCTATTTGCAGAAAACAGAACGGTTCATCAACCTGCTTCAGATGTCTTGCAGCAGTTGATGGAAGACTAAAATTCTGAAAGTGAGAGCATAAAAAACTTCATGGTGGAAGGTTGTAACCAAGGTGCTCAATGTTGTGTGTATCATTCAAATCACTAAAATAAAAGGCGTGTTTGGGCATGCATAAATGTCAATTGATATACCAATCAATGGAGGTCTGCATTCTTTACTGATGAGTCCAGATTTTGTTTCCAGGGTTACTCATAAAGGCTGCTAATTTGACGGGAGTCAATAGCTTGCAATTATCCCAGTTATATTCAAGAAAGAGAAATTTTATGAGTGTAGTTTAAGAAAGCCCTTTTTGGAAGATCGTATTTTGTATATAGTACCAAAAGGTACTGTTACTGCTCATTATATAGTAATTACATTCTTGATGCAATTGTTCGTCACTACACAGCTGCAATTAGTGATTATTTCATCCTGTAAGTTGATAATGTTAGATCAGGCAGAGCTCAGTTTGTTGGAAATTGTGGTCCCGAGGCCCTGGCCAAACAATCTATAGTATATTGATTGATCTGGAGCTTGAACAAGACTGAACTTTTGGGAATAGGAAAAAGTCACATGCTGCCATATCCGATGAATATAGTGCTTGGTCAATGACATTAATTTTTTTCATGATACAGGGGTCCGTAGAATCTTGTGAAATCATGTCTTCAGCGGCCTGGTTTCGATGTTTTTTTTGGGGGAAAATTTAGCCCTTTCAAAATCATTCATGCTATGTCGCCTTTCATTCACAAAATATTAGTCATAATGTTACGAATGGTATTAAAAGATACGTTCATTTTTTCGTTCTCTATATGACGATTTTTGACCACCAACGTTTTGATTTTGTCTGTTGTAGCAGTTGAGGTCATCCAGAATGAAGCTAATCAACTACCTCTTCTTGGCCTATTTTGAATGTTTTTATGAGCTAATGCTTCTATTTTTGACATACAGGATTCACTACATATCTTCAGCAACATTTTTAGCGTTCCAGAACAAGAAATTTTGTTTCAAACTCAAAATTTAAGGCAAACTCTTTGTTCAATTATTTTTTTCATTACAAAAATTGCAGGATCACTCAAAAAGTAGTTGCTATTAACAAACTGAGAGACAGATCATTCTCAAATTTCGTATGCTAACTCAGTACAGGACGACCAACCTACAAAAGGAAAAAAATGTTGGTATTTCTTTTTATGCGCTTGTTTTAAATTATAAATTTCGGATACTTTTCATATCGAATGTATGCGACAAATTTAGTTTTAAAAGTATGAAATATTTGCAAGAATGTAACAGAATTTTGGAAATTGGTGTCTTAATGTGAATTTAGAGTGAATTGTATCATATAACAAAATAAAACTAATTCAAGCCATTTTTTAAAGAATTATATTTTTTAGTTAATTATCATATGCGAACATGATGCTGTCCTAGTTAGAGATCCGTCTTATCTCCAAAAAAAATCAAGCTATAGAATAAAAAAAAATAAATCAGAGTATGAGATATTATTTAAAACAGATTAAACTCTTCGCGCGACACGAGAAACTTTCATTTCAAAAGTTTTTAGCTGAAATAAAAGCTGATTTCCCTTGTATTTAATTTGTGTGTGCTTTAAAACTGACGTGCTAAATTTAACGATTGATCCATATCAAGTAGCGTGCTCTGTATTTCATTTTTAACTGTCTGGCTTTTAAATTAAACAAATTGTTTCAATTTCCTCAAAATAGTGTCTAAAGATTAGTTTATGCTTATAAAAGTTAATTTAATCAACACTTAACAAACTTCTCTGCCTGATTTTGGTAATGCATTTGAATAATTGCTTCTTCATAAAATTCTAGAGTTATTAAATTTTGTTATATTCCTGTCGCTATTGAATTTGATAGCTCTTGTGGGGATTCTGCATATTTTGGGTTCTGATTTAGACAAATCTCTTTTCCGCGTCAAATGGAACAGCCAAAACAGCAGTATTTTGTAACCGCAGCATCCTTTTGCTTGTTTAGAAGGGGACTTGGAGAAAACAGCAAGGAAAAAAAAATCACCAAATATGCAAGCGGAACCCTAAACTGCAGAACTACCATTCTTATAGCAATATGATAAATTGATTCATAAATTTCTTGGGTTATTGAACATTGATATACCTCTACTCCCATGTGTATTTGTCCAACAAAGTATGTTCACACATGATAAAAAAATATTCTTGAAAGTGTTTCGATTTTTTTTTTTAAAATATTAGAAATAAATGTTTAAAAACAGCAATACAAACTTTTATTATTGGAAATTGTTCATTTTTTTTGTTCATTTTTCTAAAATTTTATTTTAGATTTAAAAAAAAATCGCAATTTAATCAAAGATTTAAAAATTTTTTGAAGTAATTGTTATGTGCGAAATATACATATAGTATGTGAATTCCATGAATTCAATCACAAATTTTTTTTATCAAAAACCATAAAAATATTTTATTTCTAAGAAAATTAAAATTTTTAAATTAGTTTTGGACAATTGATGTTTTTTCATGGCAGCATACTATACTGCTTAAACTAAAATTAAAAATTTTAATGATAATTTTGACAATCGATTTTAACGATAATTTTTGATAAATTATTAATGATATTTGTTAACAACTTCTTATATTGAAATAAAAAGCTGGATATTTATTTATAGATGATCTTAAAAAATTTTATACATTCATCAACATCCATTCCATACATTTTCAACTATAAATCTCTTCAATGTTCTATGATCACGTTTATTTCCCTTTGAAACCACCATATTATTAAAGCAGTGACACTTTTACACGGTTTTAATTCAAACAAACAATGGCCATAAAGATGCACTCATTGCTCTTCACCAACCACACCGAATCTTCCAAAACACTGTTCTGATGGAACAATAAGCCCTCCAAGGCTCAACAAGGGCCTCGTGGACCAATAAATTAACACCGCACACCCGTAGGGACAGGGGTTTAATAGGTTTGTCCGTCTGTCTCTGATTGGGGGCCAGAAATTTGATGCGAGTCTTCCACTCCGTCTTCTGTCTGGGAGGCTCGTAAACATTTATGGGCTAAAAGACAGAAATTGGGATGGCTGATAGGTTTAGGAAGGGACAAGCCCATTTGGGATGTTGTTAGTAGAAATGATTGCAGCTTCAGATATTTATGTGTCTGAGTTTCTTGGAAACAAAATTCTTCATATGGGATGTTTACTGCAAGATTGAAAATATTAAATCTTATTTTCGAAATGATTCTAAAGTGCTAACTAATGCATGTTTACATTATGTATTATGAAAACTACTTCTACTACCACTAGTGTTTACTTTACATTTAGGGTTTTGAAAACCAAGTGTTTAAAAAATATGTTATTTTTATTACTTCAGGATGCATATTCACAATAAAGTGAATTGCCTTAATAAAAAAAACTTTCCTCATTTAAAAGAAAGCTCGAAAAACATTGATAACAATTCCATTGTCGATATACATAAGATGATCACATATGCATATACTTTGCATTTCAGGTATTCTCATAGCCAGAAATCCATGGGAGGGAGATCGGGAGAACTTAGCGGCTATGGAAACATAAAATGCGAGAGATATCTTAGTAACCAAACTGTTGTGTTAAGTAACGTTTTACAAAAGAATTCCCACATGTGAGGGGGGCGGGGGCTCCACATCTTGTATCCACACGACAACAGTTCTGTGTTTCAAATCAGTAATAATGTAATTAGTTAACATTTCTAAATAACTAGCACCTGTTACTGTACATTTTTGTAGACTTTCGGCAATAATCTCTTTAAAAGTAGGGGTCGAGGATGAAGGTGTTTATTATGCCCCACCTTACAATCACTTTAAAGAAACAAGTGACGGAAGTGCAACCATATCATATGGATTATCCTTTGCCCACTGTTTGCAGTTCTTCGAATTAACATTACCAATCAACGAGAATCTATCGTCCATCCGCAGAAATCATAAAGGTAAGCTTTTATCAACATGTCGGAGGAGGAATTCATCTAGCCGTAGTTGATTATTGCCTGCTCGCAACATCTGAACACGCCGGAACCGGTACAAAAAACATGTGAACAGAGAGTAGAATCTTAACGGAATGCAGAATTTAGCAACTGCAAAATGCTTGAAACACTACATGCACTTGGAAAAGGAACTTCGCTTATCGTCTCAAAGATTTCTGCAATATTTTCCGTAAGGCCGTACAGGCCGATATTGGCCGCAAGTGCAACCAATTTCTTCAAATTTGCATATCAAGTCCCGAATAGCAATTTCCAAATGTATCCCATGGTTTCTACTGTTGACATGCAATGACTCTACAGAGTTTTGTCCATTAAGATAATAATTATTCTCAATTTCCCCTTATTGTTGCCCTGTAAGCGACATGTTGTTTGTTTAAAGCAAGATACGCTTTAAGCATTTCGCAGTGCCTTTTCTTTGATCTAGTGTGACAACGTCGGTCATTGACATGTTGAACCAGGAAATCTGCTTACCTTATTCTCTTCTTCCGTTTCGAGAGAGTTTTAGTAGACAGGGATCAGAGCCGTGCTCTGGGGAGTGCCACAGTTGTTTTTTCTTTTCCTCTTAGTTTGTCTAGCGTCGGAGATTTTAATGCTACAGGTTCCTTTCCAACGTTATTTATGGTTTTTCGTTACGGAGATCGCCTTCCAATAAAAAAAAAGTAGGTGTTGCCATTTGAAATTTTCGAAATTTTGTCACTGTAACAGTAACTGTTGTTTTTCTTACGATTCTTGAGTGCATACCTTAAAGCACCTTCAATCAAAACTCAGTTTCTGTGAACGGTATGATAATAAGTAGCTCATATATAGTAGCTTATAGTGTTCTTATAATCATCCTATATATATATTAGTCATAGGTCCAGCTCTATAAATGCTACCTGAATATAATATAAGCAATGCTATTATCTATAAATTCATTGCTAACTGGCTATCAACTATTTATGTTTTCAAAGTAAAATGGAATATATTTTTGTAAAATAGCAACTAAGCTTTTCTCTCCTGTAGTATTAGCCGAGTGGCTAGCGCTCTGGCTCTCGGTAGCACAGGTTTCGGGTTCGAGTCCCGGCGGTGTCATGGATGTTTGTAGTGGTTCGGAGTACACTTTAAACTGTAGGTCCCGGTCTGTTTAACCCAAAGTGTGCACAAGATAACCGTAGAGTGACAAACCAAGCCAAAAACTGTAGTATTAGATAATATAGATATGACTATTATATCAATATATTTGACTTTATATAACAATAATTGTTATTTGCAATTAGATTTTATTTCGGTGATCATGTACTTTAAGAATTCAAAAAAAAAATAAATAAAATAATAAGCGATAATTTTAATTTCGCATTAAATCTCAATTAATATGAATTTATATTTTGTATATGTATCTTATTACCCCATCCTAATATTAAAAATCATTTATTTGTATTATTTAATGAATTAAAAAAAATTTTTTTATAGAAAAGAACTCATGGCTAAAGGGCTTAAAATAAGCATTGGTTTTCATATAGTATTGCCCTGTAGTAGTATTGCTTACAAAACTCAAGCAAGAGAATCAAACACATAATCTTTCCTTTAAAAACAACCATGACTCACTTTCTGCCAAACTAAAACCATGAAATCATTAGTTGGCTTTATATTCACTAAGATATAGAAATACATTAAAGTGGCCTGAATAAATATAAAAATAGAAGAACAAGTATTTGTAATTATGTAAAATTAAGCAATCATCATAGTTGGTATTAAAATATTGAGGAGATTTCTGCATTCCTTTTGATTTTTTACTCCTCCAAAATCATTCTGTTTTAAAAGATCGCCCGGGGTTTAAGATATAACTTGTTTTTTTTTTTTTTTTATCAAGGAGGGAAGAAACCTGCAGCCGAGGCACTTCTCCCAGATAACACCCGAAATCGTTTGAAAAGGCTCTCGGGTTTCCATCCAAACCTTTATATGGCCGGTGACAGAAGTTGACGTGCTTGATCCGTTTAGGTGTTGCCATGGTTACCGCTGATAGGATTGCTGGCCTCGCGTCGTTTCAAGTGGCTTTTGTGCAGCTCCGGCTTTTGTGTTAAAGTATATTACATTTGAAACGACAGATTTTATAGTGTTAGGTAAACTGTTCGGCTGATGCCCCCAGTTGCATATAGATCGTCAGTCGTTCCATGAAAGATAAGGCCCTGGCGCAATCAGGGAGTGAGGTTCAGATTCTTCGGGCCAGATTCATGGATTCAGAGGATGGATTGCAGTGTATCTCCATTCTGTGTGAATTTTTCTTGATGGAGAAATTCGTATAGATTTAAGATTTTATTCTATTTGCTTACAAATTTTAATCCAATTTCAATTTTTTATCTCATTTGTTTTTTTGTGGCAACTAAGGGAAAAAAAAATTCTCATTCAAATGAAAAAGATTAAAAATAATAAATAAATAAATATAGTTTCATAATTTCTTATAAAATTTTGTAGATTTGTTTTGAAATATGATTCACCTAGTGTTTAATATGGGGCCTGATGGCTGACTGACTAGAGCCGTAGCGCTCGGTGCCACTTAGGGAACGAATTTTTTAGGTTAGGGGAACTATTAGGCTTAGGAACGAATCTTATTAGGTTCCTAAGGTTTGGAATTCTTAGGTTTGTGGTTTGTTCTTAGGTAATTTTCAATATATTACTTGTTTCCTTTTTATTAAAAGGGATTATCTCAAATTGTATTAAGGTGCATAGATTTACCATTCAAATCTTGTTCCAAAGAATACAGTATCTAAATTTCTTCAATTATAATTCCATTAGAAAGGATTTTTGTTTGCTAAAAGTTTAATACAACATCAATTTTTTTCCAATCTAGCATGAACAGTATTTCCATTTAGTTTATTTTCTTTGCAACTATATGATTGTAAAAAAATTGTTTTCCAATATTATCACGAACTTATAGAAAAACATCAATTGGAAACTGTAACCCAATTGATACTGTGTCATTGTTATTAAGCTCCACATTTAAAATAGGAAAATTAATCTGCCTTTGTCTTTTCTGAAATACCAGTGAAGTGTAATTGATATTATTTTCTGCAATCTTAATTTTTCTCTACAAAGTTTTTATTGAAATTGCTGTGTATTTGTTACTCGAAAACTGTTAATGTGTATATTACCTAGCTATTCTTCAGATTAACTGACTTGCTTGTGAGAGAGTATTTTACCGAGGTAATATGCACATTAACGGCTTCCGTATAGTTCAAGTTCACAAGTTTGTTTCTCTCATTTCCTTTTTCTATGCAGTCTATTGGCTAAGTGGCTAGTGCTCTGGTCTTTGTTATCACAGGCTTCAGATTCGAATCCTGGCGGTCGCATGGATGCTTGTGAGTGGTTCGAATCCACTTTAAACTGTAGGTCCCGGTCTACTTAACCTCGTGTGCAAAAGATGACCGTAGACAAACCAAATCTTTCCCTACTCCTTACCATTATTTCTCCACTTTTAGTTTGATTTCACCAGCGTCTTGTCTTAGCTGTTAGTTTTTATCTGAATTCTGTGTTTGCAAAGAGAGATTTCTAACGAAAGAAGATGTTCCCGCTGTAAAAATATCTTTAGTAAAATATCTTCTAGTAAAAATATTTATCTAGCAATAAAAAATTTCCTGGTACTAATCAGGGCTTCAGAAAAATGTGACTGTAAATCTAAATGTACCACAAATAGGTGTGCATTTCGTAAATTCCATTTGCTGTATAATTTAAAAAGTCACCAATCTTTAGATTGCACTAACAAGTAAGCATAATTTTATATGCTTCGCAAATTCGTTTTCCTTAATTGTAATAATAACGTAAACCGTTTGATTCTTTGCTTTATGGTTTTTTAATTGATTGGTGAAAAATTCTATCAACTAATTTATTTATTGCTTGATTGTCTTAACTTGATTCTTTAGATATAAAAAAATAAATAAATAACATTATGTTAATTTAAGCGTACAAAAATTTTTTATTGTTCTAGCAAAGATATAATTTTTACTTTAAAGAGTGCTAGTAGATAATGTGCAGATTATCTGGGTAATTTGAGAAATGAAAAATTTTTGGCCCTTTTACGTATTACCCCAGTTATTACATAAATAATGTGTAGAATAAATGATTTCAGCATTTTAGCGGAAACATATAGATGCCATTTTTATATCTGATGCTGATATTATACACGTCCAATGCTGATATATACACATTCTACACATTTTTTGTCTGATGCTGCTCTATACTCATTGTATACATGTTCGTATAATACTGATATATACACGTTATAATTTCTTTACTTTACTCCTAGATATTCTTACTCATTTTAAAATAAAACTTCAGTTCAAATTTTAAAATGAGTTAATATGAATAATAAAAAAAAAAAAAATGCTTGATATCTGAACAAATTTTAAATGATTAATATTAAAAATTGACGAAACTTTCAACGCTATTTCGCTGTATAAGTTTCTGTAAAAATTATCTGAACTTTAGCATACGAATAAAGCAACATTATGCATTAAACACCATTCTATTTTATACTAAGCCATAAAATAATAAAAATGGGAAAATATAACGCTTTATTTACTTCACTGTTTTAAATAATGAAAAGAATTACTAAAGGCTATTCACAACTGCTATTAAACCCTCCAATTACACTTAGAAACTCTACTTCTCCATGAAACTTAATTAACACATAAAAGTAAAAAAAAAGCATAAATTATAACTTAACCTGTTGGGATTTGATCCAGTTATCGTAAATTCAAAGAACAATTTCTCCAAACAATTTTTCCAGACAGCAATATTTATCGTTCGATCGATGCTTTCCCCCTAATAAAACCATAAAGTATCGCATTTTAAACAAATCCGTTTATTGCTAAATGGTCTCGGCATTCTAGAATGAGCCTTGCAAGTTTTCTTGGGGAGTTAAAATAATATGCAAAGAAACCAGAGGCGCAGAATGTATAAATTACAACCATTTGCGAAGATATAAAGCATTCGATTAAAACGACTGTTTCATTTAATAAAAGAAAAGAACCCACGATGAGCCACGACGCTGAGCTTAAATCAAAGAAGTAAAATTCTTATCACGCGTATAGAACGCCATCATCTCTCTTTCTGCATAAAACAAATCAAATTCCGTCACACTTCAAACAAAGCTTTGAAGATAAATAAATAAATTGTTCGCCCTGTTTCAAGTAGCTATTAGAGCCCCCCTTCCCTGTAACCGTTCCGAATTCGGGACTTAATTAAAACTATGCAGCCTGCTCATATTTCAAACCGCTAATTAAACATTCCGCGCACATTCTACATTGGAATCTATGGAAAGACAACCCGCCGGAATGAGATTTTTCTCGTTCGTTCTCGTTTCGGAACGGGACGAGGCGGAATGGAATGAAATTGGACGATAAGTAGAAAATGGCTGTCGGCCGATTTCAGAAGAGAGTGGAATTTTCGTCGTCAAGGTGTGATGGTTATCGTGATTAAGTTTCCCAGGGCGTTTTAGAGGGTTTACGATAATTAATTGAGCGAGCTAAAAGAGGTGAGAGTTGTGATGGGAAAAATTAGCGTTCTGCAATTTTGCGTGCAATGGATTAACCATTTGCTGATTGCTAATTTAATAAGTATTATTGTGGCAACGATTGACAATGTAAAGTTTTCGTTTGCTTCTGCGATCATTGCTCTGATGAAATTGTCTTTTCTCCTTTTAAAGTTGTATTTAAATACAACGTTTTTATCAAAAAATTATTGAAAAAAAAGATTAAATATGTTATTGCTGTACTTCTTTTAATTAAGTTTTTATTTGTTATAAATATAGGCATGTGTAAATGAATATCTAAACGTATATATCAAAACGTATCCATGTCGAAAGGTATATATAAACGTATGCATCAAAACGTATCCATGTTCAAACGTGTATATCAAAACGTATCCATGTCCAAACGTATATATAAACATATGTATCAAAACTTATCCATGTCCAAAAATATATCTAAACGTTTATAACAAAACGTATCTATAAACTTATATATCAAAACGTATCCAGGTCAAAGTATATCCAAACGTATATATAAAGGTATATATCAAAACGTACCCATGCCCAAAAGTATATTCAAAAACTAAAATTATATATAAACGTATATATCAAAGTATATATAAATGAATATATAAAAACGTATCCATGTCCAAACGTATATCCAAACGAACATATAAACATATATATCAAAACGTATCCATGTCCAAACGGATATATCAAAGCATATACTATACTATATAGCAAAAACGTATCCAAGGCCAAACGTATAAAAAGGATTTTATATCATATCAAAATATTTTAAAGATTATGTGCTTAAAAATATGGGAATAACTTATTTTTATGTGATTGTTATTGGATATGCAATTTTATTTGTACTTAATCAAAACGAATTTATATTATTAGAGAAATAAACAGTGCAGTTTAATAAATTTATTGAGATTTATTTAATGCTCATTATAACCATTCTTGTAATAAAACCTACATGCAGATAAACGAAAAAACAAATAATTTTATAAAAATTTTAAAAATTTTTTGAAAAAAGTAACTTTTTTGAAAAAAAAAAAAAAGAAAGAATACCTTAAGTGATATTTAGTTCAATGATTTGTAAAACGTTCGTAGTTAAGGCATTGAAAATTAATTCTTGAAACTATTATAATTAACTATACTTGATGACTAATTTATAAATAAATATTAATTATGAAAAATAATTTATTAATTAAATATAAGCCAATTAAACAAATTTCAGATGCCATTAAAATAATATCTGCAAACTTCATGCGATACATTTATTTTTTATTCCGGGGAATATTTTACATTTACTTTAATTTAGAAGTTTTAAAGTAATTTGAAATCCTTAAATACTTTAGAAATTAATCATAATAAATAAATTTTAAAGAAAAAAATAATATGTGCATAAATAAATTCTAAATTCAATTTTAAATTTGGCAAA
This sequence comes from Caerostris extrusa, assembly GCA_021605095.1. Classification (NCBI taxonomy): domain Eukaryota; kingdom Metazoa; phylum Arthropoda; class Arachnida; order Araneae; family Araneidae; genus Caerostris; species Caerostris extrusa. The sequence continues at coordinate 88,189 of BPLR01012237.1, forward strand.
AGATTAATTTTAAATATTTTTAAAATTTGTCATTTTAGTAAAATACAATTTCGTCTCATTACAATACTTAAATTTCGCTTAGTTTAATTCCGTTGATAATAATTAAAGTAAACTTTCGTTTACTTTAATATTAATGGAATTAAAAAAATTAAACGAAACTAAAGTAAATTAAAAATTTACTTTATTTATTTTTTTATTAACGAAATTAAATTAGGCAATTTACATAAATTATTATTAAATTGTTATTTAATAATAATTTATGTAAATTGCTATTTTTGTTTAATTTTAATTATAGAAATATGTTATTATATAAATATTGAATTGAAAAAAATATTTATGCAGTAAAATCACTAATTCCTGAAACAGTAAAATAACAAATATTTCCAAAGGTAATACGAGAAAGAACATTGTGCAATTCTTTTCCTTTGCTTTTCTCAGCAATCACAAAGGGTATTTGATTTGGCTTAAATTTATTTCGTACGTATTCCATAATTAATGAAGAGCTTTCTGAATTTATTTAGAAACAAAAAACAAAATTGTCATGAATTAAAAATTCCTTTTAATATTAACTTAAAATATATGAAATTAATATAAGATATAAAAACGGGATGTTTGCTAAAAATAAATATGTAAATAAGAATACAATATAATTGTTGTACTTCCTAAGCCAATCTATTTTTCAATATATTTAAGTTTATTTCTTTTACAAAAATTATGGACAATGAATTTCATCAAACAGTTCCTGCTTAGATTGATTATACTTCGCAAAAGAATTGTTTTGTAGAAGAGATGGACAAAAATTACATCACTTTGATTTTATTCATGTGGCAGGTTCTGTAAAAGGAAACATTGGAATTATGTTTATGTATACGTTTTTGGAATCAGTTTAATAAATTTATGTTTAAATGATCGTTTATATCCCTCTATGTGAATTATATATATATATAATAAGGATAAGGATATATTATATATATATAATATAAATAAGGACTTCACAATTTTCTGAGTAGAAGTCCATCGAGTAAATCGAAATCTCTGCCAGCTATTTGTAGGAATCATTTCCTCTGCAAATATTTTGTCGTAGAGATTGTTGCTATTGTGATTTCAAAATAACAGAATTTCCTATCTTTATTTAATAGGTTCTTAGCAACTATTGCTTTCAAATATCAAACACTTTAGCTTGATATTACAGATTCAGCTTTGCCCATGGTGTACCACAAGGGTATACTACATTATGACCCTATTTAACTAGCACAATTTTGAGCAAAACGTTCCAGCGACGACATTTGAAATTTCGTACATTCCTCTCCTTATCATTAAGCTGAGAATTGTTCAGTCTCTAGATTTATTGTATCTATCACCTGCATAGACACTAAAGTTGATTTGCTCAATTTCAAATCAGAGCCCTCTAGATCGGAAATCAAATCATCAATCAATGATGATTAAATTTATCAAGGATTATCAGTAAAACCCAATAATCATGAAAATATCATCAGTGATCCCTGAGAACTACAGACTTATGATTAATGCAATTTTTGCTTCTCGCTATTAATTCTGACCCATCTCATTTCTATTTTTAATAAATTGTTGCAAATTGCTGAATTGACGTTCAAAATCCATTCTAGGTAAACACACATTATCGCAAACATTGCTAACAATGAGCGTTCCCGCTTTGAAACGGCCGAACACTGATGAATACCAGCTCTAAGTACATTAAACCATTTCCAGAATCAAACAGAGCAACCTATCACTGGAATTCGAGTGAGCCAGGAAGTGTTCTAACAGCTTCTATCAACAACTCAACCCTTCCTCTCCATCGGCTTCCTATTGGCCGAGCCTAATGAACGCGGAACTATTCCGACATTTAGACTAGAAAATTTCCAATTAACACTCCCCCTTCCTCGCCCCCCGTCCGAGTACTATTGCAGGTGAGTCACGTGATCGAATCAAGTCGTATTTCCGTTCCATGGCATTATCGAGTGGCCTAGGCCGTGCCCTGGGCTCTACACCAGCAAATCACTGAAGCCCCCGGGCCGTATTAGAAAGGTTGGGGTCTGATTATTATTTGGGCATGAGTTCGTATGGGAGTGAAGTGAGCTGAGAAAGTGGGGTTTCTGTTGATTAGGTTGTTTGGGAAGTTTCAGTCGTACTGTGTGGAATGGAAATAGGTGTGACGAAGATGTGACGGAATGTCTCATGCTGTCGTTTTCAGAGTTTTTTTTTTCCGTGTCAGAATTAAATTTCGATTTCTGCTTTTAACACGTTTGCACTTTTATGCAGATGTTGTATATATTCCCAGGAAATTTTTATTTTTAGGATTGAGCTAATTGAATAAAGTAAAAATAAAATCAATCAAGTAAAAGTAAATCAAAATAATAATAATAATAAGATAAAGTGACTGAAAAAATTAAAAAATAAAAATAAAATAAGTAAAAAATAAAAAATTAAAGTAAAGTAAAGTAAATCAAGTAAAACAAGCATAAGTAAATAAATAACTAAAGTAAATCAAGCTTAATAAAAGAAAGTAAATCCAAAAAAATTATAATAAAATAAAGTAAATAAAAAATATAAAAAATGAAAAATGAAGTAAAATAAAAATAAGGTAAAAAAAAAAAAAAAGTAAAAAATAAAATAAAATGAAGTAAAGTAAATAAAAATAAAAGTAAAAAAAAAAAGTAAATCAAGCATAATAAAATAAAGCGACAATAAGTACATCAAGTAAAAGTAAATAGAAAAACAAAAATAATAATAATAAAATAAAATAAATAAAACAAATAAAAAATAAACATATAAAAAGTAAAAAATAAATATAAAGTAAATAAAAAAAAAAAGTAAAGTAAGTAAAAAAAGTAAATCAAGTAAAACAAGAATAAGTAAATAAATAAAAGAAAGAAAATCAAAATAAAAAAGTAAATTAAGCATAATAAAATAAAGTAAATCAATCATGAATAAACACCTATTTTTTATATTAGTAGTAATTACTATAAAAGAGTTATTTAAATTTAAATTATTTATTTAATTAATTAATTCAAATGTAGTTCATGAATTATTATACATTTTTTAAAAATCCTGTCATTTAAATTTTTGTAATGTTTTTCTATTGTCCTGAAACCATTTTGTGTTCATATCATATAATCATTGAAAATGTGTAATCATATAATCATACTAAAAAAGGCCTGATATCATGTGTTATAATATAGTGTCTCAAAATTCAAGCAAGAAGTAATGTTTTAATAAAGGGTACAAGACGTTCGTGCATACTCATTTCTCTCGAAAACACTTGAAAGTACATTTTGAAGGGAAATCAGCTTTCTCATTACCAGTTATACCAGACTATTTTGGATATTTAGGAATTCAAATGTTGCTTGAATTTTAGAACACCCTATATTAATTAGAACTAGAACACGGGTGGCCAACCCGAATGATTTTACTGGCCACTTTAGAAAAACCACTTTTTGAAATAAAAAATGAAACAAGCGGAGTTATTATTATTTAGTTATTAGTAAGTTATTATTATTTAGTTATTATTATTTTTTTTTATTTACTATGTTTTATGTATTTACTATCTTACATGTAAATATAGATAATATAATAATAATGAGACTAAAAGCACATAGTAAAAAAATATATAACGCTAAAAATGAAATATAAAAAATATATAAACATAAACGAAAAAAAAAAAAAAAAAAAAAAATGAAAGCATTTAAAATAGTGCGATATTTGTTTCTCCATTCTTTCACTTATTGTTTGCAAATCTATCTCAATTTGGGTATTTAAGTATGTTTGAGAGTGTTTTATGTTTGGCCAATTTCCTTTTAGAAAAAAAAAAAACGATTCGCAGGTGTAAGTTGAAACAAAAGCGCTAACAACTTCAACTAAGAATCTGGTTTTGCTATGCTATAAACAATCAACTGTAAACTCATAAATAAAACAGGAAATAGCTGTCATATATTCCCAAGAATATTATTTTAAAATCAAAGTTAATTTTTATCATAATTTCGACAGTTAATTTTTGAATATATGGATGCACACATACTGTATTTTTCAATATATTGGCTTTCACTAATTTGGCCACTATAAAATAAATATATTTGTAAAAGTGCGATAAATCACACGGGCCGGAAATAAATTCAAGACAGCAGCGGGCTGCCCACCCCTGAACTGAATTTATTTTAAAAAATTTATTGCATAAAACGTAACATTAAAATTTACAAAATCTGTGAAGTTTTAATGCGATCTCATAGTTCTATATTTAGTTTAAAACATAAAAATATTTTTGGAACTATTTTAAGCTAAATTTTGCATCTGAAAATCTGCATTCCACCAACGGGAGTAACAAGTGTTACACAAATGCCTTTTAACAAAAGTCCTAGAACAAGATTGAAAAAATACTCGCGCACTTCCTTAAAAAAGGTTACAACAAAAATAAAAATCCTTTTTAAAAATAATATGCTTACACTAAACCCCCTTACAGCTTGTTTAGTAAATAAATAAGCCCGAGTGCACCAGAAAAGAAATGATATTAAGAAACATCAGGAAAAATAAAAATAAAAAACCCTAACACTTCGAAAAAATAATTTTTAAGAGCTTCCAAATCGGATAAAAGAAATTCACAGGGCGGGGCATCATCTTATTGTTAATAGAAAAGCACACACAATATTCTCTCTCTCTCTGTCTGCACTCTATATACTTTCAACAACCACCCCCCGCTACGACCCTCTGCCAAGTGCACGACCCTCCCTTAAAATCGAATACAGGCTTAAGAATCGGTACCGTAATTGAATTCTTATCGTTTCAATATGGACGCTATTAAATATAGCGGGGACGGTCTTTCAACGCTGCAAAAAAAATATATCTCGACACCCCCTCTTCCTGTAGTATCTATTCACTTAAGGATTTTCGCTCCAGACTGAATAAAAACGTACTGGAGTATGTAGTGCAGGGTGTACTAGATGTTTTTCATATATATATAGAGAGAGTTTGCTATGAATAGTTTATAGATATATTTATATATGATATGATGAAAAAAAGAAAAGAAAGGGAGGAAAACTGCACTTAAAAACGTTTTCCCACTGGGCTGGGAAATTGATTTTGTAGGGGGTGGGGCTGCATAAGAAAAGAATGAAAATAGATTTCCCTGCTAGCTCCCCGGTTGGCTTTTCTTCTATGTTTAAGAATAAGAATTTGTTGGAACTTTAAATGCAAATGCAGAAATCTATAACGCTAATTTTTTTTACTGAAGGATATTTAACAGAGGTAGAAATCAATTGCTAAATAAATGCGTTTTTTAAAAGTTTAGAAATTTTGTCGTTTCTGATTGAAATACTTTATATTTTTACCTTTAGTTCATATTTAAATTGTACTTTTATTTACAAATACTACTACTATATTATTTTAGGTGCAATTTTTAGATTGAAGCTTTTTGTTTTAAACAGCAGTAGTGCAGAAAGGTATATGATATTGTGCAGAATGGTATTTATTATTGAAAATTGTCTTATAACACATTTGTATTATAATGTTTTCAGTGTACAAAGGGGCATCAAGTTAATGCTGTTGTTATTTTTGAATGTTCGACCCTTCCACATAAATCATTCGCTACTGGAACAATAGATACACATCCAAGGTAGAATCATGCAGCTTTTTCAGTGTTACCTAGTGTGTACCACTGGGCCTTCTACAGTGAATCCAGAATTTTTAACCCCCTACCTGATGGTATCTGAAGGGTTTGCGTCTTCTTACCTTTCTATTTAGATCGCAATGGAAGAATATTTCAGCCTTCGTATTTATTGCCCTCATTCCTGGCACAGACTCAAAAGCTTTTCTTTTTCTGTTTCACCTATTAAGTGTAGAATCTGGCTTCTCTAGTTCAGAAATTGAAATCGATATTCATTAAGTCACTTCTTCCCAGAAGAATCAAAATTCAAATATATATATATATATATATATATGAATTCTGGCGGAGGCATGGACGTTTGTTAATGGTTCGGAATCCACATTAAACTGTAAGCCCTGGTCTGTTAAACTCTTGTGTGCACTAGATGACCGTACAGCGATAAACCAAGCCAAATCTGTAAGAAAGAAATATTTTTCTACAACCCCTCGTGCTATATATATATATATATATAGCATGAGGGGTTGTAGAAAATATTTTATGTACACTCAAGAGCCAAAACATTATGACCACCCCTACATTTTGCAATGGACTCCTGGATGACATGGAAGGCACGTGATCAGGTGGAAGTGGTATTTAACTGGTATTAAGTGGTGGTATAAATCCGTGCCAAGGCGAGTTGAAGCTGTGTTGCGCGCCAAAGGTGGGCCAACTCGTTATTGACAGGTGGTCATAATGTTTTGGCTCTTGAGTGTATATGTAAAAATATCTTTGTATATATATACAAAGAAACTCTATTGTGAAATTTAACTAGGTTACAAAAACTTTGAAAGAACAGTTAAGTAAAGCTTACATCATAAATTTATTATGATACTGCAGTTTTCACTGTAATATAATGTTTGATAATTTTTTTCTTTTCTATTAATCATTATTCCTTAAAAATATAATGAAAAGAACATTCTTTTTTATTTTGTGATCAATACGACTTTCTGAAATTATTTATTACACTTAATGCAAATTGTTTACTATAAATTGTTATTTACATAAAAAAAATAAATAGTAGATATCGTTTATAAGTTCAGACTAAACACAGTGGATAAATTGCCTAGATCAAGTAACAAAAAGAAAAACAAAACTCGTCTTTTTGGGAATATAATGATAAATTATTGCAAAGTACTTCATATCAACAAAAATAAATGTTTATATATTTATCTAGGCTAAAAAAGCATTATTTTTGAATAAAACTCTAATACAACGATAAAAGACCGAAAAACATTGCATTCTTCCGATTTCCAGTTTTGCCGATAGGCAACTATTATTCCACTAGTGAAGTAAAGCGACAAGGCTTTATCGCTAAAAGAATAAAATGAAAAAAAAAAAAAAAAAAAAAAAAAAACAGAAAAAATATATATATACCATCTTGTTTGATATTCATTTCATGGCGATGGAAGAATAAAGGCGATTTGTCATCCTTGATAGTATTCTTAAAAAAAAGAAAAAAAAAGGAAGAAAGAAAAGATAAAATGGCGGGAAGCGAACGCTCCAAGACATAAAATGATTTTTACCCACGCTCGTGTTAATGCTATAAAAAGGTTTTACAAAGAAAATGATGGCACTGCTTTAAATCCTCAGAAAGCTATTTGTCACTGCAAAATAACATTGCTTTTTGCAGTTGGGACACGTTCAGAAAAACAACAATGCCCATATTCGGGCTTCTAAATATTAATATAATGAGTGATATACTGCAGTTTTCTGTATTGTCCATACTGGATCTTTTTTTCTCGGATTCATTTATTGCAGAAGCAAGATTCCTAGAATTACTTATTCAAAGTAGATCTGTGCTCTTTGTAATGACATTGAAATCGGTTAAATAAATGTGTTGCAGATCTGTGCACTGTTCTTTCGTTAGTTGTTTTGCTACTATCCAAAGCTATAAATCTTTGCTAAAAGACATTTATATTGATACTTAGAGACTAGGAGAGTTTTTGTTTAGACTAGTGTAAATTTGAGTATTTCTACCAATAGGTTGCTTAGAAAAGAGGCTTAAATAAATGGTTATTGATCTAAGCATGGAACATTATTTACTTTAAATTTGGATCACACAATCTTTTGATATAAATAAAATTTTTTAACAATGAACCTAAATTGATTAATAAATCTCGATATTTCTTGTAGAGTTTTATTTGATGCAAGATCAAGATTTTTTTACAAATACTCATTCAAAGTAAATCGCTGTTTTTGGTAATGCCATTTAAGTTGGTTAAATAAATGGTGCTAGGTATCCGTTCAAAGCTCTTCTGATAGCTGTTTTGCTACAACCCACTTATAATCTTTCAGATATTCACTTTGATACTTGAACGCAAAGAAGTTTCTCAGTTCCGTATAGTTTAGATTCAAATACAGTAAATGAAATAGCAGGCTTTAAAAAATAGCGATATATTAGTAATTTTTGGGATCTACCTAGAGATCTCAAACAACAAGTATTCTACAAATATATAAATAGGAGTTATAAGATTTTACTTTAGAATGAAAATTAAGAAAACATTTAAAAATAGGGCACGCATTTCATAGTAGTTATGATAAATATATTTTTTGCTAAATCAAAAAATTTCTCAAATTAGAATCAATTCTTTCTGATTGCTAAAACATCAATTCAAAAAATACGCCAACATTATGCAAATACTAATATTTTTAAAAGTTATCTGTTTGTTTGTTGAAATCTCTCTTCGTTATTGCGGTGAAAACATCAGCAGTAGAACCTACCATTATTACGTAAACTATCATTAAATCATTATTATAACAAACGTACTATACTAAAGTTCTGCAATTGGGCGGAAATCAAATTTTTAATATTTCATAGAATATTTGCTAATATTGCTTTGTTTTATAAAATATTCTCAAAAATCTATAAAAATTAATTATTTAATCTATTGTTATTCATGTTTCATTGCATTTTATTCAATGAAATATAAATATTTTCAAATTTGAGAGTGTTTCATTTACAATGCATACTTGCATCTTATCAGTCTATATTTATATTGTATTATTTGCATTTTAAAAACTAAATTTTATTTTTGGTATTAAATATTCTGTAAGTTAAGGAAATCTCATTAAGATGCTTTTTAAAAAACTGCTAGACATTGTAATAAAATTAAATGTTTGGGGAAATTTTATGTAACTTCCACAAAAAGTTCTTCCGGTTTCGTTGTCCACTTCTGTAAATGTTGTTTTTCCTTTACCGTTCTAATGTAGTAAGAAAACTATTGTCATGTGGAAGATTTAAGCACTAGTTAGTTTATTTTCCAGTTCTTTTTTTTTTCCTTTCAGATGCATATAAACTGAAATAATATAAATAAATATTTTTTTAGAAATGAAGTAATTTTTTAATTGTAGTGCAACCGTTTTTTATTTATTTTAACTGGTAATTATCATTTATATTCAATTGGTGAGTTTACTGGTATTTAGAGAATTTTCCTTTTCATAACGTAGAATTTATCACATGTTCTGATTAATCATCAGAAGGTATAGTTTAATATTATGTGTCATACTCTTTCTTATACAATTTTAAATGCATCTATTTATTTTTTTGTACAAAGAGTTTCATTTTAAGAAGTGTATTGAAATTATTTCCAATGCAATATTATATAATTATAAATAACATATTTAAAAATCAAATGTTTTTCTTTGCTATAATTTGATTTACGCAGTAAGTAGACCATTAAATTTAGAGAGGAATATTATAACCATTTCCTCTGAAATTTTCCGGTTTATTTATATATTCAAATATATCAAGAGAATGTATCATTTGAAACCTTTTTGATTTTTTTTTTATAAAGGTTCTAACAAACATTGATAACAGTTTTTAGTGGAATTTCTCAAGTACAAAATTTTTAATTGCTTAGTAAGTAAGAAATGAAAGTTTATATTCTCCGAGAAATGTCAAATATTCTAAAAGAGTCATATTTCATCTTTTATGAATATAGTAAGAAGTATTAATTATTTTTAAATTTACAATTCAGTAGTTCAGTGATTATAATTTGCTGATTAAATTAGAATTGTAATCTTGATCAAAGTTAAGTATTTGATATTTTCAAGCTAAAATTCTAGAAGTTTCATAACGAGAATAGTTGCTATTTTTTATTGAAAATTTTATTGACTTCCTTCAACATTAACTTTCAAATAACTATAAAAAGTCAAATTTTCTATATTATATTACAGATTTTCGTACCAAATAATTCCGACTACATAAAATACAAAATGTATTGTATATAACTAATTAAATATGTGTATTTTATGCAATAGAGATTTTAATTACAATTAGACAATAGTTGGAAATTAAAAATTAAAATTAAAATTGATAATAGTTTTTAGTAGATTTTCTACAGTATAAAATTGATTAGGAAATAACAGATGATCGCTTATATCTATATGTTTTTTAAATAAATTCTGAGATATTTATTTTAATAAAAAGTTTTGTTGGACTGATTGCACAATAAATTTTGAATGTATGACTTTAAAAAAACTTTTTAAATATTTTTTGCAATAAGCAGATGATTAACTTCTAGCTATTCAATTATCTAAATATTAAATTCTAAAGCTTAATCTCTTTCTTCTAGTATTTTCCTAATTATAATATTCATCCTTCATTATTTTCCCTATTAATTATTTTTCTAATATTATTATTTTTCTAATATTTTTCCTAATTTAATCATTTATCTCTATTATTTTTCCCTAATTATAAATACTTTTATTTTTCCCATTTATATCATTTATTAATTTTCCTACTTTCAATATTTATCCCTTATTATTTTTCCCTAATTGTAATATCTTATTATTATTCCCTATTAATTATAATTTTAGAATTTTTCCCATTTTTCCCTAATTAATTTCCCTCTCTTACTCTGCGTCACCTTTCCACCTTCCTGCGTCTGCTTCTGCTTTCTTTCTCTGCATCACCAGAGACTTTTGTTTTTCTAAGCTAATTCAAAGCTATTCAATTATCTAAATATTAAATTCTAAAGCTATTCAATTATTTAAATATTAAATTCTAATGCTATTCAATTATCTGAATATTAAATTCTAAAGATTAATCTCTTCATTCTAGTATTTTTTTTCCTAATTATAATTCCTAATGATCTGTTATTATTTTTCCAAATTAATATTTTCTCTATTAATTATTCTAATATTTTTCCCTTTTTTCCCTAATTAATTTCCCTCTGGCTAATAACAAATTTTGGAAGTTTCTTTATATCACTTACTTAATTGAATAGCTTCTCCTTCTATAGACATGCGCCTTTCTTGTGAAAATTAGCTTTATAAAGAATATGTGTTCTTTTCATGAGTCATTGATTCATCCTATTACTTTTTACTCTACTATTAAGATAATGACTTTCAGAATAAGATGAGAGTTTTCCTAATTCCTGATGGAATAATCGAATAGAATAAAACAAAAAATATTCCATCCGAAAAACATTTGAATCTGATTGACTACTTCCTTTCACAATTTGAGGTGATATCTCACTAAGTGAATGAATCCGGGACTGGAAATTGATAGATGGCACTGATGCAGAAAACACAGCAGCCCGTTAAATCGCATGTTTTTATCACTTTGTAATTAGCCATTCTCCACGCAGAGATTCACCGTCTTATGAGGTTGTTACAGGAGGAAAAAAAAAAAAAAGAAAGTCAAAATAGAACAATAAATAAATAAAGTAGAATTCGAACGTCACCAGAGACTTTTGTTGCCAGATGCCAAAAAGCTAGATAAGAAAAAAAAAAAGACGAGAGCTAATAAATAAGTGATCTCATCCGCAAACGAATTCTCATTTAGTTTCTCGTCGATGGCAGCACAAATTGAAGATAGTCTGCAACACATAGATTAAAGTAATTACTGATAAAATAACGTAGTTTCTCTTCGTTTGTCTATCTGGAGTAAGAATCGAAGGAAGTGCATGATTTATCGTGTGTTTATGAATAGTTATTTCATATTTTATGATATTACATAGTTATTTTTTTTTTTTTCTTTAAATGACTAAATGAGAAACTAATAACTCTCAAAACATTTATGCTAAACTAAACATAAAATTAGCGCAATAGGGTTTAAATAATATTATATATGTTTTTTTTTTATTTTGAAGACCAAAATGAATGATATTAGATTTGCTATATAATTATTTATGTTCTACAAGATGAAGATTTTTCTCAAGAGTAAGTATTATGAAATAGTACATTTGGAAATAATTAATAGATTGAAACAAAGCGATGAAAATAATGAACAAATAAAGTGCTGTATGTAGTACGTAACAAAAGTAACAACACATTTATTTTAATTAAAAAGTTTTTATTAGACTGGCTGCACAATAAATTTTGAATGTATAACTTTAAAAATAACTTTTTAAATATTTTTTGTAATATGCAGAATATTAACTTAAATTAAATTCTAAAGCTATTCAATTATCTAAATATTAAACTCTAAAGTTTAATATTTTCCCCTAATACTTTTTTCCCTAATTATATTTATCCCTTGTTATTTTTTCATTATTATTAAATATTTTTTAGTATTTTAATATTTGTTATCTAATTAATTTCCCTTTGACTAATAACAAATTCCGGACGTTTCTTTATATCATTTACTTAATTGAACAGCTTCTTCTATATGTCTTTCTTGTGAAAATTAGCTTGATAAAGAATATGTGTTCTTTTCATGAGCCATTGATTCATCCTATTACTTCTTACTCTACTATTAAGATAATGACTTTCAGAATAAGATGAGAGTTTCCCTAATTCCTGATGGAATAATCGAATAGAATAAAAAAAAATATTCCAGCCGAGAAACATTTGAATCTGATTGACTACTTCCTTTCACAATTTCAGTTGATATCTCACTAAGTGAATGAATCCGGGTCTGGAAATTGATAGATGGCACTGATGCAGAAAAAACAGCAGCCCGTTAAATCGCATGTTTTTATCGCTTTGTAATTAGCCATTCTCCAGGCAGAGATTCACCGTCTTATGAGGTTGTTACAGGAGGAAAAAAAAAAAAAGAAAGACAGAAATAGAACAATAAACAAATAAAGGAGCATTCGAACGTCACCAGAGACTTTTTGTTGCCAGATGCCAAGAAGTTAGATAAGAAAAAGAAGAGGACGAGAGCTAATAAATAAGTGATCTCATCCGCAAACGAATTCTCATTTAGTTTCTCGTCGATGGCAGCACAAATTGAAGATAGTCTGCAACACATAGATTAAGTAATTACTGATAAAATAACGTAGTTTCTCTTCGTTTGTCTATATGGAGTAAGAATCGAAGGAAGTGCATGATTTATTGTGTGTTTATGAATAGTTATTTCATATTTTATGATATTACATAGTTATTTTTTCTTTAAATGACTAAATGAGAAACTAATAACTCTCAAAACATTTATGCTAAACTTAACATAAATTAACTGAATAGGATTTCAATAATATTATGTATACTTTTTATGTTGAAGACCAAATTGAATGATATTATATTTGCTATAGAATTATTTATGCTCTACAAGATGGAAGTTTTTCTCAAGAGTAAGTATTATGAAATAGTACATTTGGGAATAATTAATAGATTGAAACAAAGAGATGAAAATAATGGACGAATAAAATACTGTATGCAGTTTATGTAATTATAGATTAGTCTAAGGAACTATCAACTTATTTATCTAAGCATTAGCTTTTTTTATTTCTAGATAAAAATGTTTTCTTTTCAGTATTTAAATTTATTTTTATTATTTTTAGTATTTACGGTTGAATACATGTTTACTTCAACAAATGTTTGATTGTTAATTTTATGTTGGATTATAGAGTTCGAAGGATATTTTTATATTCATGCTTATATGATATTAAGAATAAATATAAATTAACATATGATATCATTCTGTTTCATATGAATATTTTTTAATTTTTAATGGCAAGCTTACAGGGCAACAGATATCATCAAAAAAAAAATAAATACAAAGAACAAAGAAATAAATGACATTGTAATCCATCGACTTAGGTGTCTCACAATCCAATAATGCTTCCATAAAGAAACAAGAGGCAGTGCAGAACAAGAACAATATGAGACATCTCCATTTCTGTCCAGTTATCACATAGATTTTTTTGGTTTGGTTTGGTTTGTCGCTCTATGGCCATCTTGTACACACGAGAATTAAACAGACCGGGACCTACAGTTTAAAGTGGATTCCGAACCACTAACAAACATCCATGTTACCCCAGGATCACAGGAGACAGATAGGGCAGAAGTCAGTTTAGTTCTGTGAAGGTGCTTTGCGGAGACAATCATGACCACAGAAAAGCCATAGCAATGCCACCGATGATAATGGGACAGACCACCTGTGTTCCACTGCAGATCTCTAAGAAAACTCACATTGAGAGCCAGACTGAAGGCAGTATTTGTAGATCATTTTGTCGTATCAGGTGCTGCCTGGAGTGCACCACGAGAAGATAGATCTACGTTGCACTCCAAAATTCATATGAATATAACACTTTTTTTTAGAAAAATATGTAAATAACAAAATTTTTTGGCCTTTTCCATTCATTCCGATGATTTAATAGTAATTGATCTGTGCATCTTTGGTTCTTTTTCTTGCTTTTATTTTTAGTTAAAAAGTTATGGTTTTAATACAATTTTAATGAAAAGGTATTATAAATGTACTTGCCAAAATTCCGTATCCGAAGAATTAAGGAATTTGAGTTGGCTGAATTGCAAACTGCTGAACACAAAATGTTAGGTCACATTTTTATTATTCATTAGAAACATCTAATGAATAATAAAAATACTAAAAATACTAATTTATGAAATTTTATGTGTAGTAAATTTACATACAGCTAAATTCAAATGTATGAAAAATAAATAATATTTTACAAAGGTAATATACTAATTCGTAAAATTCGTAATTCAAATAAGATGTTTAAAAGTTATTTGTCTTGCATGAACTAGTATTTTATAACTTAATAAATTTGGTTTGCATAAAAATAAATCACATTTTGAAATTTATTAATTAATAAAATATTTATTTAATAATAATATACATAAATATTTATTAATTTATAATATATATATTTATGTAATTAATAAAATTACCGTTGGTATTAAAACCATTCTGAATATTTTATGATAAGTATGTTTAATAAATATTTTTTATTAAAGACTTATACTAATTAAACAATACAAAATTTTTGATATTTTTAAAATTTATTTTTTTAATTCCGAAATATTAATGAAATTTGACTAATTTTTTTTAAAAATAAAATTCTATTTAAATTTATTTGAAAATAATAATTTATAGATAATATATTCATGAAAAAATAACTTCATAAACGTCATGGAAAATAATTGTAACTAAAATATCCTTCGTATAATATGCTTTCAAATAAAAACTTTGTTATAAATAAACGTATTAAATCAAAAGTAATAACTTAAAAATCTCATTTTTAATATTATTTTAATTAATAAAAAATTTAGGTCTTACTTTCAAACATCATTCAATCAAATTCAAATAAAAAATTAAAAATATTGTTGTTTAAAAAATATATTTCGTAAAAATTCCACAAAAAATATGTTACTATTTTAGAAATAGTATAAGAAATATTTGTGAGAAAAGTTCTCAAGTTCCTTGGCATGTTCCGAAAGAGAAAATCCAATCATAAGTAGAAAACTTTTTCCCAGTGTCCCTTTCTTTTAAATTCTCATCTCCTCAAACGATAGTTGGAGTCAGAATATTCTACGACTTCCCTTCTCGAACTTCTTGTTTACCTCGGTTATTTATTTGCTAAAAGGACAGAAAGTTTATTATAATCAGTTCCAGTCATTAATTCTAACTCACGGCTGTTTGCGATGGAGAGTTGTTCTCTATCAGACCGTCGCAAGTTCTCGAGAAAATCGTTTGCTCGTTTTTAATCTCCTAGAAAGTTGGAATTTCGATTTTTGTCGAGTGGCAACGATAGGTTTTCTTTATTCACCTTGTCGTTAGCAGTCGGTTGCTGTTTTTCTTTAATGGTGTCTGATGAGAAAGTTCTTTTTTTTTTTCTTTCTATTTCAAGAAGTTCTCTTTTAAGAACTGCATCATGATTTTTTTCCAAATAAGTTTCCTGTTGCTTTGAAATTCAAAGTAGATTGGTGGTCGAGGCAGGAAGAATAAAAAATATATAAAGAAGTTCGAAATTTGCAAACATTGAAAATTGAGAGCTCTGATAGAGGTAATTTAATTTTGAACTACTTTTCTTTAACAATTTTTTTTATATATATTTATATTTCTAGTTTTATTGGTCAAGCTATTTTTTTAAAGATAAGTGCTGTCATGACCCAAACACTGGAAATGTTTGAATGCATTGTTTGATTTTTGGTAGTAAAACTTAAACATTTATTATGTCAATTAAATTTGCTAAATTTATCCTTTTAAAATTTTAAAAATTATTTATGATTGTATTTAATTTTTTCATTGTCTTAATTTTTGCCATGTTGAAAAGATTGCTTTCTAATAAGGATGGTATTAAAATTGTTTCAATTATAATAGTCTCCATTAAAAAATGCGGAAATTTATTGTGTGCAATTTTATAACAAAATTTAAATATAATGTTCTATAAATTTTGAGGTTAAGTAACAAGGAGAACAATAAAGGTTTTTGAAAAATGCAGTCGACATCGATATCATATGCAAATTTCTTTAATATTCTTGAAACCAATTTTTCATCAGTATATTCGAGATTTTTTCTAGTATAACACAATTGATTTTCAATGAAATTTTTGGATTCATTTATATTGATCTTGTTCTGTATTTAAAACGAAATAAGTATCTCACATCACATTTATCACTTTTACTTACTATAAGCAACTAAAAAAGAATATATTTTGCAAAAATGTCTAAGCATAATAAATAAAGACATTATAAATAAATTCTACATAAAAATTACACTTTTTTTCAAATAATTATGTGAAATGAATTTAATTTAGAGCGATTTCTAATATTATTTATTTAAATACTATTCTTTTAAATATTGGGAATTGGTATTCAATAGAAATATGGAGAAATTTAATAGAAATATGGAGAATTGGTATTCAATAGAAATATGGAGAATTGGTATTCAATAGAAATATGGAGAATTGGTATTTAATAGAAATATTGGGAATTGGTATTCAATAGAAATATGGACAATTGGTATTTAATAGAAATATTGGGAATTGGTATTCAGTAGAAATATTGGGAATTGGTATTCAGTAGAAATATTGGGATTTGGTATGCAGTAGAAATATTGGGAATTATATTTTTAGTAAAAATATTTTCTAATAATCCTAATACCATGATTATTATGTATATTTGTAACACAATAATTTCTTAAGAGAGCTTGATTTAATGCTTATTTTAGAATTATATTCGTTAAATGAAAGAAAAGAAATTAACAAAACAATTCAAAATTTTACTTCCTTTTTTGAATTTGAAATTGAATATTTACTGTTTAAATCGTATAGTAAAATATTTTATACAAACCTGAAAATTAATATTTTTTACCGATTTAACAATTAATATTTCAATTCTTCGAAATACTATACGCTTTTATTTTTTTACCTTAAAAACAAAAGCCTAATCGCCAAACATAAATTTTACCTTCTTTCAAGAACCGGTATTTCTTATTTCTTAAGCATACGACCCAAAAATTTATACCCATCCACCTTACCTTGGAGCGAAACTGCACCGAAGGGAAATTAAAGCCAGTCACACTTTTCAACGTATGCTAACCCTTCTCTCTATATATCTCTATTTGCAGCGGGTCAAATATGAGACACGGAATACGGTGACGGTATTTGTGTCATCATGGAACAGATTGCAGTTAGGACCCCTACGGTTATGGTGTACTCGGTATTTGGGCGGGTTACGAGTGTCTCGAAAAGTACCCACGGGAAATGTACAGGGACATTGCATGGCTTCGCAGATCTACTAATCACGGTGAATAGTGGGTAGTTCCTGCTTTCAGATCCAATTGACTGTACTCGGGAATTATATTTAGGGATATTGGAAAAAACAGACTGAAATGGATATTGAAAAATTAAAAGATTTTTTTATACAGTTTGAATATGTTGACGATCTCAAATACGAAAATAAATGATTGAAAATAAAAATGATTTGAAAATGGGCAAAAAAGAAACGAAATAAATGATTTAAAAATGAATTTATTTCCATATATCTGTTTAGGACAATAGTTTAACATCAGAAGAGTATATTTTAGACAAATTTATTAGTTAATTGTATATATAAACCTTTATGATTCAATTTCAAGAAATATATATATATATAATTCTTCTAATGCAGCTGGTAATATAGAGACAGTTATTTTTATGCCATAAGCAAGGGGCTGCACCGACGTTACTCATTTCACCCAGGGGCCCGTGCAGCTTGACGATATGCTACGCACGCGAGAAACACTATCCCCCACAATGATCTACGATCATATTGACCAGGATATACGGTTTAAAGTGGATTTTAAGCACTACAAACATCCATGGCACCGCTGCTGGGACTTGAACCGAAACCTGTAGCACCGAGGACAGAGTGTTAATCACTCCCCATCAGGCCCCAAATATATATTATAGCATATTGACCTCGACGAGATTGTCTTCAGGTTCGAATCCTGGCGGTGCATGGATGTTTGTTAGTGGTTAGAAATCCATGTTAAACTGTAGGTCCCGGTCTAATTAGCCTAAAGTGTGCAAAAAAAAAAGGACCGTAGAGCGACAAACCAAAACCAAATCGTCGAGATTGTATAAAAAAATATATTAATTCAGATACAGAAAATAAGTTAGAAAATTCCAAAGACAGAAAATCTATCAATCAAGATTCATTCTCTTAAGCAAATATTGATATTGTTGTAAAGCATTGAATTTGTTGAAGTAACGCTGTTTTTATGTAATGGAAAAGAATAATTTGGAATTCTTCCTTGAGATAAGATTGTAAAAAGGTTTTAAATAAGGAGGCAATTATTTAATTCAAACAAGAAGACATTTTAATAAAATAATTTTAAATTTAACATTATATTTTATGTAATTATTATATTATGTTTTGTAATTAAGTATATAACTTTTGAAAATGGAATAATTAATTTTATTTATTTTAATTTGTGATTTCTTTTAATATGTTCAATAAAGTGCTCAGTAATTTACTAAGTAAATCATTTCGTTATAATTCTTTTCTTTATTCTTTAGATTTCCTCCATAATTATTAATTAAAATAATTATTTTATCTAGAGAAAAAGAAATTTTTGTATTATAATAATAAAATGTTAAACGTAATATTATATATGTCATTATTATGTTTGATTATATTGGTATTAAGTTTATAACTTTTGAAAACATCATATTCGATTCTATTTATTATAATTTGTGATTTCTTTAATATGTTCAATGAATTACTTACAATTATTACTATTAAGTAAATAATTTCGTTGTAATTCTTCTTCTTTATTCTTTAGATTTTCCTCATGATTATTAATTAAAAATGATTTTTTATATAGAGAGAAAAAGAAATTTTGAATTACAGTAATAAAATAATGTTAAAAATAACATTATATATGTCATTATTATATTGGGATTAGGGTTTATAATTCATGAAAACGGAGTAACGGAATATTTTATTATAATTTGTGATTAGTTTTAATATGTTCAATAAAGTGCTTAGTAAATTATTAAGTAAATCCCTTCTTTATAATTTTTCTTCTTTGTTCTTTAGATTTCCTTCGTGATTATTAATTAAAATGATTATTTTATCTATATAAAAAGAAATTTTGAATTGTAGTAATAAAATAATGTTAAATATAACATTATAATATTTGATTTATGTTGGTATTAAGTTTATAACTTTTGAAAACAAGAAATAATTGATTTTATTTATTATAATTTGTGATTTCTTTTAATATATCCATAGAATACTTTGTAATTTATTAAGTAAATCATTTCGTTATAATTCTTCTTTATTCTTTAGATTTCCCTCGTGATTGTTAATTAAAAGATTATTTTACGTAGAGAAAAAGAAATTCCGAATTATAGTAATTACTTTTTTTTTCGCTTGCTGCTGTTTTTATGAAATAAACTCTTTTGCCGTAAGGATTTCGTAATTTGAATAAACTTACTAATTAAACTTCAATGAATTAAGCCTATTTTAAAGAAATATATTTCTCCTATCTCTGTTTAGAATAAATAAAAGTGAAATAATTCCTTAGCTCACGTATTGAGCATAAATTTGATTTATAAAAATTCAACCAAATATTAGACAATATATTATGATGGGTATGGAAATTTATCAATATGAATATAAACTGACAATTTTTAGTAGCAATTTTTTAGGCTCCATGTAGACAAAAACTAATATTTTTAATAGCACTTATTTTATAGAAAATAAAAACTAAAATTTAGTTGGAAAGGTCTGTTGTATTATAAATAAATTCTAATTTATCAATTTTTAGAAATTTTAAGTTATAACAAGATGGTTTATTTTATCTTATTTTGATTTCGTTATCAGTCATAAAAGGCAAATTTAACACTGTATTGACTTGACTTGGCGATTTGAGATGTATGCTCGCTGAAGCTACTTTATCTCAATTTATCAAAATTTTTTTTTAAATACAACAGACAACAATTTGGCAGAAGTGAAAATGAAACCCTTATAATTTCTCTACTTTAAAACTTGAAAATCTAGAAATCATTGCCTATGACGGCTTAAAAAATTGCTTTTAAAATAGAAGAAACGTTGTACTTTCTAGCAACCAAAAGAATATAAATAAGAAGAGTAAACTTGAAAACGAAAGAAATAGATAAAACTACAGATTAAATGAATCATAACATTTTATCAGTTAAACGATGATTAAAATATATGAAGTACAACTAGTACTTGAAATAAAAAGTGAAAAGAAAAATAACCCCAGTAAGAATAAGTGGGGTTCCCTTTAGCTTACAGAGTTACGAGACTTTTCGTAGAAATTGAAATATCGTTGTTGTCTTATAATAAGCATCTTCTGACATATCAAATATCCAAGAGTTTAACATTGTGTTCTTTCTTATTCCTTACATCAATGGTTGCCATTAATCTTTCAAAAGTTTTCTTAAATCTAAAATAATGTATATTGATATTCCAAGTCGATTAAAACCGACGAAGACTTGAACGAAATTTATGGGTATTTATTCTTAAAGTATATTGCATTATTCAGAAAGAAATGACGGCAACTATTCATGCAGCTCCTTGTTAGTGAAGACTATCTCTATTGCGGAAGGGAAATTTCTGTGCGTTCTGCCTTAATGCATCGATGATAACACCATTAATGATTCTGTCAGGCCTTATTTATGCAGCGAAAAATAAACTTAATTTCTGTTTCCGCTAATGGGGTGGAAAGAGCAGAGTTGCCCGCACAGAACATTAACTAGCACGCTCAGTTAACCAGTTAACGCTTAAAGTGTTAGTAATTGAAATTTAAGGATTCGACTGACGTCTGCCCAACACTCTTTAATTCGCCATTAAGATACTAAAAAGCAATTAAATCCTATAGAGGGTTGGGGGTATTGGAATTTTGCAGATTTAGGCATACGATTAGCATTTGCATAGTGTGACTAAACTTATACAAGATGTCTGAGAGAGTCTCAAGCGTGAATTGGCTTTAGAAAGGCTGATAAAAGGTTTTTATTCTGTGGTAATGGTTCTCTAAAGTTGCGATCAAATCTTAAGGCTTACACGTAATTAGTGTTATGGTTTGTATATTGTAATGTAATGTAGTGCTCTTGTAAACCGTTTCAGAGCTTTGGAATTTCCTTAATTTGAGAATTTCCAAAGAAGTAACAGCCAGTTAATAAAATGATAATTTAATTGATTAAGTTAATTTAAATGCTCAAGTAGAATACTTAAATAAGACACTGTTTTTCGTAGATTAATGGAAAAACGCAAATAAATAACTGGATGAAATAAAATTTTAAAAATATTGTAAAAAAAATATATCTAATAACACTCAATCGAATTTTGAAGGAAAATCAATTTAAAAATTCGTGTTTTAGGAAATCAATAATGTGTATCGTGATTCAACATTCATTGCCTTAAAAATTACTGCACCAAGAGCAAGTTATTGGACAGTTATATAATTGGACATGAGGATTTATACAAAGTCCAGATTAAAATTACAGCATCATTTTACATTACGTAAAGCCAATAAGAATGCCAGCCACCTCGGACCTTTTTCAAGAATATTTTAGGAGGTGTTGGGACTAGTCAAGAGCCGCTGGATAAGAGTCAATTTACATTTTCGCCCTGGCTCGGGACTCTTTAGTAAATCGGAGGAAGATTACAATCATCACTCTGTTTGCATGTTTATGAGAGGCAATTCCCCCAAGAAAGTGAATTGCCTCCATGCCTATACGCATACTGACAAACAACTGCACCATTGTCTGACATAGGCGGCATGAACCGTATTTATGTGTTTTTCCATACCATTATGAGGTATTTAATCGTTAGAAATCTGATAAGATGCCGTTATATGCGCTATCGCCAAAAGTTATTTATCTTCAAAGCTGTTTGGAGTGATGCTTCCTTCAGCGGGACTGGACTTGTAATAGAGAGGAAAAAGGTTGTCTACAGTAACGGGTTGTCTTAAGCTCAATTTTGGTTTTGATAGCAACCGTATGTGATTTGAGAACACGTGGGAGAACGCTTCAATGCTGCCCACTGTTTGTTGGCCCAATGTCTCGTCCGCATACTTCTTGGTGTTATGGCTTTGGGTGCGATACTCAATACCCTCGTGTACTGATCACTGGTGCGATGATAAACTTATATTTACGTCCATGACATCAAAAGTAAGGGCGTTGCAACATTTCCTCCTCATTACCGATACACTTCAAAGATATAATGGGAATGAGAAATGGGCCTGAATGGTCCATGACGTTCTTCGATACCATGGTTTCGGCGTGTTCGGTGGTGCCATGGATGTTTATATGATTCCAATCCAGTATCCCGGCCTCAATCACTGCAAGAGCGTCACGGGCAAAGTCAGACTTCCACCACAGTGCTCCATCACAACAAAGCGGCCCCTTTCCCTCCACCCATTAGCAGATACACTTCCAAGGAGGTTGAGGATTAGTCAACAAACAACAGAACAGAAATTGATATCATAATACGTTTTTAAAGAAGTAGGTATAGGTCATGTTAACTGAAATCTGCTCTTGTTACATTAGAAGGATGCTATTGTTTTTCTATTGTGCTCCAGAATCAATATAACACATTTCTCTACAAAGTAAACATTATTTTTATTATGGTATTTCTATTACTTTTGTAGAATAATGTGTCAACTTTACAATAGACTAGACTATTGAAAAACTATTCACTTCATGAATGATTTGAAATCTCACTTGAAAAGTGTGGTAGATATTTCTTGATTTGAAAAGACAAAATATATCCATATATCTTTAAAAATATTTATTTTGGGGAAGCAATATTCTCTGTTTGAGGAAGATCTTCAGTTGGACTTACAGAAAACACGCGCGTTTCCACAAACAAACAATTATAATTCTTCATACGGAAATAATTTACATGACATTCATATGCATAATTATGATAAAAAATTAATAAGAAAATCTTTCATATACATTTCGGGGTGTTTTAATAATCGAGTTATGCATTAAAAGGAGTTATTCATAATTATATAATATTTATCTCAAATAGGTTGCATTGATTCACACAGTATATTGTAAATGTTTCACTTTGCCCTTTTAAAAATTATTTAATATAGTAAATTTTATAATAAATAATTCAAAAGATAAAATTCAAAGGTAGGAAGATAATCGATAACGATAAACTCCTTTGAATTCTGAACTGCAATTGACGAAATAAATGTACACAAAATAATTAATGAAACCATGTTAATTACAGAGTGGGATACGATTTTAAACGGCATATTTTACTTGAAATAAAATACATATAAGTCAGTAGTATTTTTATAGTACGCATAGCATTTTTAATTTTTATCAAACTTATAATCGAGAATTTATATAGTGTTTATGAACTTTTTAATATTTAAATCATGTTAAATTAAATTAAATACTATTATCAAAGAAATGGAAGCTAATCTAAATTTATGCAAACTCTTAAAGTAATGAAAGGGAATCAAGTTATTTCAAGCAATTCAATTAATGTTTAAGTTTCAAGTAATTTTTTCAAGTAATTCTTCGTCACATTTGTTTGATAAAATTCAGATTTAAAATTAAAAAAAAAGTTCCATTTTTTTTTATAAAAAATGTGCATTAGCACAATGGCAAAAACTGTTTTTTCCCTTTCAATTTCCTGTTTTTTCTTGTGGTCATTAATATAACATTTGACAGTGACTTATTCGGCCATTTCTTTGCCAATCCATCAAAATTCCTGAAAATCCATTTCTAGTTACATAAAAGTAAACAACTTTCCCTCTCTAACACCATATATATATAAAGTGATTCCATTCCGTTACTATGACAACTGTTTCCAGCTGTGATTAATAAATACATTGCCAACGAAATAAATAAAAGGGAGAAAAAAATAAAGGGTGGCAGGGAATTCCCATTTCTTCATTCGTCATGTTTTTTGTTTAAAACAGATTAAGAAAGATACGTTATTGGAATGCTTCCATTCATCAATTTCGACATCACAGTTAGTGCTATTTCATCATTTTCACATCTTCATCTATTTCTCGCTGCATTCCCGGAAACGGGAGATGATCGACTGCGACTGTCACACTCATGCTTCTGGAATATAATTCAGTAGGAAATTCTCCGAATTTGGAAAAAAAAGGAGTGGGGAGATTCTACTAGATATTGCACTCATCCATTATAATTTACTCAACCCTGCTTTAGATCTGTTTTGTTGCACTTTTTTTCGCCACTTCCGTTGGGGGTAACGCAGCGATGCATTAGAATAAGGCAGTGGCATGTATGAAAAAAAAATATATATCCAAGCATATCTACTGAAGAAAGTTTGATGCTTCAGTGTTTTTCCCCGAGAATAAATATCAGAAAATCTGTGGCACTCTTTAAACCTTCCAACAAAATCATTTTCCTTTTCTTTTAAGTGTCTAGAAAATACCCAAGGATTTTGATGGTGTTGAAAAATTCGTCTTTAAAGATTTATTTTAGATATAAAAAATATCAATTGAAAATCATTTTCATATTTTAGGTGTCTTGTTACCAGGTTTCCAAATTTGTGGGGCCTGATGGCCGAGTGACTAGCGCTCTGGCGCACGGTGCCATAGGTATCGGGTTCGAAACCCCGCGTTGCCATGGGTGTTTGTAGTGGTTCGCAATCCACTTAAACCGTAGGTCCCGGTCCTAATAAGATCGAAGAGCTTTTTCGGGGGCGTTACTATGCGTCCGTGTCTTATCTTCAAGTTACGCCCCCTGCGTAGTACAAAGTGAGTAACGTCGATGCAGCTTTTATGGCATTAAAGATCACGGTCTATTTTCCAGCTGCATTAGAAAAAAAAAAATAGATAAACTTAGATGTATAGGAATCACTCAGCGATATTGTGTCAAGAATGCTTACCATAAATGTTATATCCTATACGGGGCCGGGAGTTTCAAGTGTTCTCACAGACACTTTATACCACTCATTGACTCAGCGGTAGTACGATGAATGGTTAACCGAATGCGGAAATAGTTTATATACATCTGACTTAGTAGGCTGTGGAGTATAATGGACGAGGTTTTGATTTTGAAGACACATAGGCGAGCCACATGAATTTCGAGACACTGCCGGGATTTTCGAGAATGTCATGACTTCCATGCACCAAGATGTTAGATATGCATCGCAGCTCGTGAACTGCAATTCGAAGACTTCAATTGACATAGCATGTAGTTCATCTCTGTTGCTGTTGACCAAGTCATTCAATTCCTTCTATTAGCTCACACTCTCCTATATATATATCTTGTTCAAATTTTCAATCGTTCATAAAATACTTTTTTATTCATCCACTCAAGTTCAAATACATTTTTTTTTAACTTGTAGTGGATGACACTGAATGTTAATACAGTTTCTTCAAATATTAATTCAGTAATTAAATTGAATGAATTAATTTTTTTTTTTTAAATTTAAGTTGCATATATCTAATAGATGGCCCCCTATAAACTTAAAAAAATGAATGAAAATTATTTATAAATGACTTTCGGCAATAGAGGGAACAAAAAAGTAGGAATTGCCTTTAAAAGTTTTTTTTTTATATTACTTGTTTTTAGTGATGCACATTAATTAATAAACTGAATGTATAGCGATTACATTACTATAATCCCCTACAAATCAAAAAATCATCTATACCAAGAAATCATAACTGAATACATTTTTGATGTCTTTTCTGCTAATTATCGCGTCAGAAAAACATTTCCGATTCTGTATTACTGTGTGTTTCTGAGTCGACTTGATGTATACTACGTAAATTCTGAGAGACACTTTGTATTTAGCATTGTTTCATTTTGTTTATTTGATGTTAGAATGTTAAACTACATGAAAATGTTTTAAATTTTAACCCTTTCATTTCATGAAACAAGAAACTGTTTTATTTCTACATGAAACTATTTCTTAAGTCTTCATTTTTAGTTAATCTAAGGGGTTTTAATATATGAATTTTATTAGAGTAGATACCTTTTTCGACTTAAATAAATTAATAAAATCTAACTCCTGGGTTATAAGACATACCTTCTCAATATAAAATAAAGGTCAACTTAATTTCAGTAAACGGTTAGAAGTAAAATTTTAATTGGTGACTGTTTTATATGTAATGTATTAATTATAAAATCAACTCTCTTGCATTTAAAAAATATAAAAGATTCTTACATCAGCTTAATAAATGATGGATAATAGCTTTTAGATCATTAAGTAATGCATCTTAATTATATATTATATGAATTTTATTAAGAGTAGACATTCTTTCTATTTTAAATGTAGAGAAACTATGATCAGTAAGGGTATTTTCATCAAATGATAGTTCAAGAAAAGGTAGACCAGAAATATATATATAATATATATATATATATATATATAAATTGTTTGTGAACATGTGTGCTTATTGTAGCTGTTAGCTGTTCATCCTTTGATATTTGTGATCTCCCAATTTCGGAAATTAAACAATTTCTTTCTTTCCTTTTTTAAATTGATTGAATGTAAAGCACTTCATGCTTTATGTATAGAGAATGTTACTATGCGTTTTCTAAAAAAGTTGATTGGGTTTCTAAGAAGCACAGGTAAATTTACTTGTAGCATATATTCTTGTGGATTTATATTATTCACATTGATCATATTTATAATTCAGTTATAAGTCAGTTTTCTCTTGATATTGTATTTATATATTTTGATATATTGCGACACGCACACACACACACACACACACACACACACACACACACACACACACACACACACACACACACACACACACACACACACACACACATAAATATATATATGAACCAAAGCCGGAGGGCAAATCTGCTAAAAAGTTCTTTTGAAAATGTGTGCGGAACAGTTTCACCCGGCCAAAGATCTTTCAGAAACTTCTGTGTTTGGCGTCAGTTTCCCGGTATTAATCCGGATATTAAGACGCGTATTAGGAAGCATTAATTCGATCCGATGATATCTCAGATGCCCCGCGAAGATTGCGATGGACAGTATAGGCGAAAAATACCAGGGAGTGTGATACTCGGGCAGTGATTATCTCCCAGGCCGTTTATCAAGTACAGCTGCTACTGCCACTGGCATTCCGCTCTAATACTCTGCTGGTGTACATTATCTGGGGACGAACTGGCGATTTGAGGACGGTTTTGAAAACGATCGTTGGGGTGGAATCTTGAATGCGGGGATCTGATACAGGCAAGCAAAACAAAACTTTGTGGATCGATTTTTTTTTAGAGTGGAGGAGTATAACTAATTGCTAATCGTATATTGCTAATTCGATCGCTGTTATAGGGATTATCATGATGCATCGACACTTTAGCGTTGGTAGCACTTTAAATACGCTGTTATACAGGAATAAGTTACAATTATTGAGTTCTGTAACAAATATTAATAACCTATAACATTATTTGAAGATCAAAGTTAAGGAGTAACTCATTATCTTGATTAAATGGTGGCCTAGTGCAACATATGCATGTACGTATGATATTCGTAACGTGTGATATTACAGGAAGTTTTTAATTAAAATTCACTCATGGCGTTTATTGTAGATAATGTTTTCATAAATTAGAAATTTAGATATTGATTTAGACAGAAATGTATTCTTTTTCCTATTCCGTCGGTGGGCTTTTTTAGTAGTCAGAAAAGAAACACAAAGTCCACCGATGTACACTAACAAAAAAAAAAAACTCATTGTCTTAATGGATAGCTATAGATTTCATAATTGGTTAATATAACGCAAATAGAAAAATGCCTTTTTATTGTTTGTCTTAAACTCATTAATAATATGTGAATCTTCTGATACTAAAAATTAAAGTTATTAAAAAATTATATAAAAGTCCAACGTTATTACATGAATATAATTATTATATTTTATGTGAAGAATAGATCACATAGAATTTTTAAAAATAATATACGTGTTTTTCAGTATAATAAAAAAATACTTTAAGATGGTAGTTGTTTTTCAATATTCTCATAGAATTTTCTTCTTTAAGAATTGTTTTTATATAAATGGATTAGAAAATAGCGAATTCTTTAGTAAATACAAAAATATTTAATTTTTTAATGCATATAAATGATATTAAGAAAATTTAAAAATAAAATTAGAAATAAATTAAAGTTCCACCAGTATATCCAATGTTATATATTATATAGTTTACATCCAGTATATACACATTCCAGTCACATTAATGTGACCACCACCTACTTTCGACATCAACATGAAAAAACAATGACAAAAGGCAGGTGGCAGCACATTGCAGTGGTGTGTATATAAAGGATGTCATAGGGCATCGGAAAGCATTTCAATCGTTCGCCTAATGCAGAAACGTAGCGATTTATCCGACGTCTAAAGGGCATGATTATTGGCTTTCGGGCCAAGGATGGAAGCATTTCGGAAACGGCTAATTTTGTGAACTGTTCGCGTGCCGCCGTGGTAAAAGTATACCGTGCATGGCAAAATGGCACTATCCAAAATCAGCGGCGTGGCACATGTGGTGCATCACGGGCTGTAGATGACAAAAGCGAAGGAAGGCTACGGAGATGTGTTCGGGCGAATAGACGTGCAACTGTTGAGAAACTGACCGCCCAGATGAACCAAGGAGCTATCAAGAGTGTATCCTCAACAACGGTTCATCGAACGTTACGGCGCATGGGCCTCCGCAGCAGACGCCTGGTTAATGCACCTATGCTGACTGCTGTTCATTGACGACGAAGGCTGGAATTTGCACGCCAGGTGCGAATTTGCACCGAATCTGACGTTCACAGAGTAGTGGCAGGTGGATTTTTCCGATGAATCACGTTTTATGCTTCATCGGACAGATGGACGTTGGCGTATACGGCGTGAAACGTCTGAAAGAAAACACCCTGCAACAATTGCCGGAAGGATCCAAGCTGGGGGAGGGAGCATTATGGTTTGGGGAATGTTTTCCTGGCATTCCCTGGTTGCACTCATCATCGTGGAAGGCACGATGGGTCAGCACATGTCCACCCCTACATGCGAATTATTTTTCCTCATGATGGATTGATGGCATCTACCAGCAGGACAATGCGAGGTGTCATGTGTGTGTCTGCTCGCAGTGTATGTGCATGGTTCGAAGAGCACCAGGTGAGTTTACCGTACTCCCTGGCCAGCAAACTCACCGGATTTAAAACCCAATCCAGAATCTGTGGGACCACCTCGATCGGGTTGTTCGCGCCATGGATCCTCAACCACGTAACCTAGCGCCACTGGCCACGACCTTGGAGTCGGCATGGCTCAACATCCCAGTGAACACCTTCAGAAACCTAATTGACTCTCTTCCTGCATATCTCGCAGGTCCGCTCTGCCAAAGGTGGTTATTCTGGCAATTTTGACAGGTCGCATTAATTGACATGGACTGTATATATAATATAGTTTGCATCCAGTATATATATTATGTTATATGTCCAATGACATATATAACAGTTAATTTATCCAGGTCTGAATATTTAAGAATATTATATAAATTTATATAAAAGTAAGTTTTTGAAAGAAAAGAAAGTAATATGCTTTCTGACTGAAGCAATGGAGATTGTAATCATCTCTCTCTCCCTATAGCTATCCTCGAGCAGCACATTTTAAATTACTGGGGCACCAAATGTTCACCAAAGTGCTGTTTCTTTTACAAAGTTGCAGAAAAAATTCTCAGAAGTGAAAATACCTTACTAACGAAAAATTAAAAATCATTTAACTTTTCATGGATTACATTTAAATTAAATTACATAATGAAATTTAAGTTTTATAACATTAGTTCACAATGCATAATTTTTACAATACGCACTCTACAATAATTTCCCAAGATTCACCAAAGCGCTGCTTGTATTACAAAATTGCAGCGCTGCTTGTATTACATTCTCAGAAACGGAAATACCTCATCATTGAAAAATTAAAAATCATTAATTTTTCATGAATTACATTTAAAATTAAAATTGCATAACAGCTTTATAACATTAGTTCACAATACATAATTTTACACTAAGTAATCTACAGTTTCACATTGCATATTTTTTACTTAATTGTTAATATTAAATGCACACTAATTGCTTATAAATTATTGCAGTATACTAATCAATTTAAATGATTGCAATACATTATTTCAATATCAGCATATCAAATAATGAAGAGAGGGCATTAAAATTCATAAGACAATATTATCTTCCCTTTTACGAAACACTAAATTGTTATACTCTTCTTTAATTATTGCAAAGTCATTTATTCGCTTGCAAAAGATTCGCTTATTAAAAGTTTATTTTTACCAAGCGCCAACCTGTTGCAAAAGATGCTGTGCTGCGTTAATTAGCAAATGCTTTCCTAAGACTTCATGCCGCATATTTCCCCATATGAGATAAAATTCAATTTCTTGGAGTAATTTCAGGAGATGCTTATAATTAGCATGTGAGTTATTACTTCCAGGAATATATTAATTCTCTTAATTACATAGAAATAGGATTCACATCTTTCCATTCATATGGCCGGAGAGTATTTTTGGGGAACTTTAGTTGGCTGTGCATTTTTATTAAGACTTCTCTTTCGGAGAAACGCCAAATAATACTCATTTTCGCTCATTAGGTGGAGTTACTAGATTCTCATACGTGAAGCCATATGTAATTAGGCTTTTAAATATCTGCATATTTCGGAAATATTACTCCATTTCTAAAACAGTTATGGTTCTTTAATTATTTTTCTAGTGTGCAATTTTAATACAGTATATCTATCTAATGAACAGATAATATAAAGTTTAATTAATTTTTTTATTTTTAATTACACATTATGCGAAAAAAAAATTGTTAAAACAATTATTTGTGAGTGAATAAATGCTTTAAAGAAATATTAACACACAGCAGTTATATCTTTAAAGAGGTATGTATATCTAACTTTTATATAAAGCATACCTAAAGTCGCTAACTATGATTTTAAATTTATGCATAATTAGGAAATATCACTTAATTTTTGAAGCTGTTTTGTTTGTTGATTGTCTTTTTGGATTTAAAATTTCTTTCAGAAAATGAGCATAAAAATATAGTTTACTTAATAAGGAAATAATTATTACGCATAAAATATATGGGTATTGTTTCCGCTTGAAAGGTTTTCGTCTCCTTAACTACTTTCGCTAGCGCTCTGGTCTTTGGTATCCCAGGCTTAAGGTTCGGATCCTGGCGGTGGCATGATGTTTATTCGTGATTCGGAATCCACGTTAAACTCTAGGCCCCGGTCTGTTTAGCCCAAAGTGTGCAAAGGATGACCGTAGAGCTACCAACCAAACCTTAACCCCTTTCAATTTTGGACATTTTCACTGATATCTGTATTTTTTACGGGCTATTTGTAATATTATAGAGCGTTATTACAGTAGAATATATTTTTATATATTAAATAATGTAGTTAAAATAAAACTTAAAAAGTAATTAAGTAAATATTAAATAATTTTAATGGAAACTTGCCCATCGGCCTGCCGTTTACAATTTATATATATATATATATATATATATATATATTTGATGCTCTAAAAATTTAACTAATGTAATAAAAAATTTTATTTTACCATATCAAATGCAGTTTTTTTTTATAAGAGTTAAAAAAAAAGTTACGCATGATCACAAATCATAAATTAAGAAATATTAGAAAATTCAGCTCAAATATATCCAAAAAACTTGAGCCTTCAACTTATTATATAAGACAAATTTTTTTTTTTGATTCTTATAAATAAATTAGTTTAAAGTAATGATTTTAAATTTAACCATATTCAGGAAATATAAATATTAAGAACGGCCATGTTTTTCTTAATTGCCTTTCTAGATGTCAACTTTCTTACAGAAAATCTATGGTAATCATCATAAAACAACATATATCTTTATCAATAAGGAATAAACTAATTTTCTGATTTGATTTTATTTACATATCATACAAAAATTAATTTGAAAAAAAAAAATTTCTCACTAATAATTTGTTAAGAAATATTAATCCACTGTAGTTTTATCCTTAAAATGGAACTTTTAACCTTATAAAGAACATAAATTTGATTCTTATACCTAAAATTGCCTAAAACTATGAATTTAAATTTATGCTTATTTAGGAAATAATACTTAATTTTTAAACAGTTCTGCTTTGTGACTACCTTTCTAGATTTCAAATTTCTTACAGAAAATTTATGGTAATGAAAAAAAAAAAAACAAAGTAAAAAAGGACAAATTATTATTATGATTATTTTATTTTGTTTATGTATCATGAAAATGATTTCTAAGAAAAAAAAATTAGTTAAATCGGTAAAGTTTTTAAATCGGTACTGTTTGATTTTTTTTTTTTTTTTTTTTTAGATTTCAAATTTCTTACAGAAAATCTATGATAATGGAAAGAAAAATATAGTTCAAGTAAAGACATGTTTTATTTAGTTTACGTATCATAAAAAATATAGCCAGAAAAAATTGATTTGTCATTGATAATTTGTAAAGAATTATTTCCATTTTTATGAGTAAAACTGAGAATTAAACTTTATATTTAAGACGTATTATTTGATATTTATAGTAATAAATAATATTTTAGATTCAAATTTCTTACAGCATAAATAAAAATCACAATAACAAGTAATATAAAAAAAAATTTTAAAGTCACTTCCTGCTTTTTTTCACTATATTGCAGAAAGTCCTTTATAAATAATTTTCATTCATTTTTTAAAGTTTATCTGGCGCAATCTATTGATATATATATGCAACTTAAATCTAAAAAAAAAACAAAAATTAATTAATTAAATTAAATTACTGAATTAATATTTGAAAAAACTGTATTAACATCAAGTATCATCCACTACAAGTTCAAAAAAATGTATTTGAACTTGAGTGGATGAATAAAAGTATTTTATGAACGATTGAAAATTTGAGCAAGATATATATAGGGAGAGTGCGAACTAATAGAAGGAATTGAATAAGCAGAATATTTCATGTATACTTTCCTTCAAATTCTGAGTTGGCAACTGGATTTCCAGTGCTGAATTATCGAGACATTAAAGGCAACATTATAATTTGAATAATAAAATGAATAAACTAAGACACAAACGTAATAATACAAATTCAAGAAAACAAACATAACATAAATACACACTAATTTTTCTGTTTTTACCGAAAAGTATTTTAAATGGTTTTAAATTTTTTAAAAATTTTACTGAGTGATTGTAGTAAATTCGTTTTTGTCATAAGATTTTCATTTGCCTTTTGTTTTATGCGGATGAGATCTGATTATATAATGCAAGGTATTCATAAATATTTCGCGGTAAATTTTTTAAAAGTAATTCTTTTAAAAAAGTAATTTATAATTTAGCTCTAAAATGGAAAATAAAATAAATTATTTTAAACTGATAAATTGGTTTTTATGAAGCATTATGAATTTATGCACATAAAAAAAAAAAAAATTCAAGAATATAATGAAAATTCTGTGCATTTTACAAAATTAATTAATTTTTTATGTAATCAATAAATTTAAAAGGCATTTTAAATTACGAAAATATTTGTTATTATTTCGATAATGAATTTCTTTACAGAGACATTTTGATATACTAACTTTTTAAATATTTTTTAAGAAGAAAATTTGTTTTATGATTGATGTATAGCATAACTTTGGAATCTTTAATATATTTTTCAATATAAAACATTTTTACGCGGTTATTATAAAGCAAATACATAAATTATGAGACAACAATACATAAATTATGAAACAACAATACACAAATTACATACTCATACATTATGCATTAATTATCTCTGAACAATATTCGCATCTCGCATTAATACAAAACAAACATTTAAACGAATTAAAAATTGTTGTTGTTGTTGACTAATCCTCAGTGTCCTGCAGTACGGGACGAGCATCCTATGAGTGATCTACTCATGGATGGATGGAGGGAAAGGGGCAAATTCTGTTGTGATGGAGCACTCGTAGGTAGAAGTCTGACTTTTGCTCCGTGACGCTCTTACAGTCATATGAGACCAGGACCTACGGCTTAAAGTGGATTCCGAACCACTACAAACATCCATGGCACCGCCGGGACTCGAATCGAAACCTGTGTTATCGAGCGCCAGAGCGCTAGAGACTCGACCATTCAGGCCCTTAAAAATAGTTAAAATATCATGCGCTTTTTAATAATTATGAAATATTTGGATCATATTTGATTCGTTCACTTTGATTCACATTTGATTTGATTCAGATCGCGTTTGATTCAGAAAGCAAAATTAACATACCCAATTTTTCTATTACTTTTTCAGAGTTTTGAAAGCTGCGAACTACAATACACTACTTCAACTGATATAAAACTCTTAATTTGTTTATGCTTCCCCAAAGACCCTATATTTGAGGGGGAAAATTTTGAAAAGTAAATTCAAGAAGAAATCTGCAATAAGCAAGTAATATAAAAAAAAAAAAAAAATTTAAAGTCAATTCCTACTTTTTTCCCCTATATTGCAGAAAGTCCTTTATAAATAATTTTCATTCTGTTTATCTGGCGTCATCTATTGGTAGATACATGCAACTATTAAATCTAAAAAAAACTAAAATTAATTAATTAAATTTAATTACTGAATTAATAGTTGAAAAAATTGTATTAACATCCAGTGACATCCACTGCAAGTACAAGAAAAAAATGTATTTGAAGTTGAGTGGATGAATAAAAAGTATTTTATTAGCGACTGAAAATTTGAACAAGATATATATAGGGAGAGTGTGAGCTAATAGAAGGAATTGAAAAATGGAATTTTAACATTATAATTTCATTTAGACGTACTTAGTGGCAACAGCTTTCAGATTTGAAACCGAATAAAATTTCACTAAAGTATTCATTCATTATTATAACCTATAAAAGCTTGATAAATGTTTTATAGTACTTTTGGCTATTATGATGGATGATTTTTATCTCTGCTCTTGCACTGTATCAGAATAAAATTCATATATCTACTGTGGCAAGACAATGAATAAAAGTAATTCATTCAAAGCTTTTGCCATTTTATTTGCTTGTTAATTTTATTTCCTTTTTTGTTTTTATATTTGTAATATACACTAGATTAATACTGTGTATTGCATGAAGTGCCTTAGACACATAAGATATTGATTTAAAAAAGGCTGTAAGAAACATTACTGTAGTTTATATACTGCGGAAATAAATTGTACAGAAAACATATTTGGTTGCTATCCATCTTGCGTCCTCATATTAGACATGCGTCTTTTAATAATTATGAAATGTTTGGAACATTAACACACGTTTGATTCAGGGAGCAAACTTAACACAGGCAATATTTCTATGACTAAATAAGAGTTTTGAAAATAGTGAACTATAATGCACTACTCCAACAGGCACAGAATTCTCAATTGTTTGTCACCACTAAGTCCCTATATTTAAAGAGGAACATTTTGAAAAGTAAATTCAAGAAGAAATCAGCAATAAAAATGGAATTTTAAGATTATAATTTCATTTAGACGTATAAGACTTTACTTAGTGGCAACAGCTTTCAGATTTGAAAGAGAATAAAATTTCACTACGAAGTATTCATTCATTATTATAACCTATAAAAGTTGATATTTATACTTTCCATAGTTACTTTTGGCTATTGTGGTGGATAATTTTTATCTTTGCTCTTGCACTGTATCAGAATAAAATTGATATGTCTACTGTGGCAAGACAACGAATTAAAGTAATCCATTCAAAGCTTGTCATTTTAGCTTTTGTTTTCCTGTATTTTATTCGTATTTGCAGCGTTATTTTTATACTTTTTTTTTTTTTTTTTTTTTTGGATTATTATTTTGAATTTTATTTCAATTACATCCTTTCCATCTTTGTAACATACACGGATCAATATTGTGTGTTGCATCAAGTACCTTAGAAATTTAATATATTGAATTAAAAAAGGTTGTATGCCAAATTATTGTAGTTTGTCTGCTGTGGAAGTAAATTTTATCGGAACAAATAATAAAAACAAGTAATATAAAAAATATTTTTAAAAGTCAATTCCTACTTTTTTTTTCACTCTATTGCAGAAAGTCCTTCATAAATAATTTTCATTCATATTTTTGAGTTTATCTGGGGCCAGCCATCTATTGGTAGATATATATAACTAAAATCTAAAAAAAACCTAAAATTAATTAATCAAATTTAATTACTGAATTAATATTTGAAAGAACTGCATTAACATCAACTGTCATCCCCTACAAGTTCAAAAAATGTATTTGAACTTGAGTGGAAGAATAAAAAGTATTTTACGAAGGAATGAAAATTTGAACAAGATATATATAGGGAGAGTGTGAGCTAATAGAAGGAATTGAATAAATATGGTAGCAAATATGTTTTTAAAGTACTTTTACCCATTTTTAAGATTCCAAAAGACAATAACAATACAATGCATATAAATAAATTAATATGCATATAAATTAAAGGTTTGCTTTTGGTTTATCGCTCTGTGGTCATTTTGTGCACACTTTGAGCTAACTAGACCGGGACCTACAGTTTAACGTGGATTCCGAACCACTAACAACCATTCATGCCACCGCCAGGATTCGAACCTGAAGCTTGTGGCCATTCACCAAAGGCCAGAGCGCTGGCCATTTGACTATTAGGCCGCTACAAATTAAAGGAATTCATATACTACTGTGCCCAAAAGGTAAGACCAATTATTTTTTTTTTCAAAAACTATTTATTTATTCTTCTAAATTTATTTCATCGCCTTCAAAGTAATCCTCTCCGGACACAATGCACTTATGCCAATTTTTCTTTCCAATCCTCAATACATGCTAAAAAAGCAATCGGCAGGGATGGCATTCAAAGCGGGAGGCGACTCACGTTGAATCTCTTCAATCGACTCAAAACGGTGTCCCCGGAGAGGTCTTTTGAGTTTATGGAATAGCCAGAAGTCACACGGTGTGAGTATGGTGGTTGTGGAACGATATGGGCTTCATTTTTGGCGAAACAGTCTTGAAGAATCAATGCAATGTGAGCTGGCTCATTTAGTTTTTTCGGTCAATTGATATTTCTTTCAATTCGATAAAGCCAAGAAAATCTTAATATAAAAAAAGACGGTACAAAAACAGGAAAAAAAAAAAAAGGTAGATTTTAAGAAGGAAGATGTATAAAAGAGAAATAGCAAAATAATAAAAATAAGTTGAATAGCGATCAAATATGTTTTTAAAATACTTTTGATATTTTTAAGATTCAAAATGGCAACAAATT
This sequence comes from Caerostris extrusa, assembly GCA_021605095.1. Classification (NCBI taxonomy): domain Eukaryota; kingdom Metazoa; phylum Arthropoda; class Arachnida; order Araneae; family Araneidae; genus Caerostris; species Caerostris extrusa. The sequence goes on from BPLR01012237.1 coordinate 125,701, forward strand.
ACACTTTATATAAACAAATTACGATGCATATAATTTAAAGGAATTCATATACAATGGACTGTATTATTAACTTAAATTCAAAAATAAAGTTTTTCAAAGTGCATAGATGTGTTGACATTGAATTATTCATCAACTTATTTAATCTTTTATTGTTATTTTTTTCTAATGTAGCTGGAAAATAATTTTCTTTGATACCTTAAGGCAAGCGCTGCACCGACTCACTTAGTACTAAACCCAGGGGTGCGTGTAGCTTGAAGATAAGCTACGGACGCGGAATAATAATAGCCCCGGAAACGCTCTATTGATCCTATTAGACCGGGACCTACGGTTTTAAAGTGGATTCCAATCCACTTTAAACATCCATGGCACTGCCTGGACTCGAACCCGAAACCTTTAGTGCCGAACGCCACAGCGCTAGCCACTCGGTCATCAGGCCCCTCTTTTATTGATATCGTTTGGAAACAACAACAAAAATTCAAAAAAAGTATTCCTGTTTTTATTTATTTATTTTATGAGAATTTAAGCGACATTAATTGATATTTCTTTCAATTCGATAAAGCCAAGAAAATCTCAATATAAAAAAAAGGCATACAAAAACAGGAAAAAAAAGGTAGATATAGATTTTAAAAAGGGCAGACGTATAAAAGCGAAATAGCAATATAAAGTACCTATCAACTGGGACATCATCTTATTGATTTGCTGACAAACAGCAGATGGCTTTGATGGCCCACTCTCTCTCTTTTTCTCAAATACATCGAAGTGTTTTTCATTTTTATACATCATTCTTCCCCATGTTCTACAAACACCCGATATCCCGCCCATGGAATACGTTTTACGGTCGCAGTTAAAAAGCTCCCCGCTCCCTTCGTCTTCATTTGTTTACTCTAGAATACTAGAGTGCTGCTTAGTTTATTTCTTCTACTTCTTTGTCTGGAGAAAGGAAAGCTTTCAAGAATCTGTTTGAACAAAATAAGAGGTTTTCTGCAGGAATTGGATTACAATACGCAAGCATTCGAGAAGGTGATAGTGTCAAATTCTCATTCTTGGGAAAAAACACAAAGCTTTTTTTTTTTTTTTTTTGTCTTGAATAGTTTTCTTTCATTCAATTATTTCCCCGCAGTAGGTATATCCGTGGAAAATGTTGTCAATATCTATTTTGGGAAAGATTTATTGAGTGTTTTGTATCAAAAAAAAGGATGTCTCTTCAAATTAATCAATCCATCAATTGTTTACACAATGGAGCACATTAAATTCATTCAGACTTGCGGTTGATAATGTTAAGAAAGCCATTGGATAGTTCAAGAAAAAAAGTAGTGTTAATAAAGAGAATAAATCTATAAGTCAAATTATAGTTAAAATCTAAAGATAAAATAAACAATGTTCAGAAGGAGATTTGTAACAAGGAATGGATTGTTAGATCTCCTTTCTGCTGTTTATGGCTTTCGAGTCCGACTCAGTCTGGTTCAGTGAAACGAGCGAAGGTGGTGAGCATTAGGGCTGAGGTTCAATTCGCTGGCAGCATTGTTGTAGACACTGTTTCAAAAATGAAGAGTCTCGTCGGCGTTTGTGATGTTCAGCATCTTGCCTCGTTAGACTATCTGATGGGAGTTTTTCGCGTTTTCTACCATACGAGACACAAATACGCGTCCCTCTAAAAGTCCTCATTGAAGGCACTGCCCTCCTTTTCAGCTGCTCGGAACTGGGTCATACTGCTACCAACGATGCTCCAATATAACAGAAGCTACTTTACCCCTTTTGAAGTAAGTTTCGAAAAGACATTTTCAAGCCTCTTAAATTGTAAACATTCAACCTGAAAATTGATAGAATTAAATCAAAACCCTCCAATATAGATCAAAAACTTCCTCTTCTGATTATTCAATGATATTGATATTCTTTAAAAACATGACTTTTCTTCAAGAAAAAGCTTCAATGACAATCTGATTTTTTTGTTCATCAACCATACTCAAGATAAATAATTTAAAGCTGTTTAAATTATTTATTTCCTTGACGAAAAATTGGTGCCTCATGGCCAAGTGATTAGCGCTCAGTGAAACATGTTTCGGGTTCGAGGCCCGGTGGTACCATGGAGGTTTGTCCACTTTAAATCCACTTTAAACCGTAAGTCCCGGTCTAATATGTTTGTAATGCGTTAGGGGTAGGGCTTACAACCCTACCCCGTAAAAACAAAAACTTCTCTCTTCTCGAAATCTGCCAGTAGGCAGACGGCCTTAGCCCACCATGGGGCTGTTGTGCCAATGAAGATGATCAAAGATTTGTCTGAAATTATATGAAGAATTTGTCTGAAACTATATCTCAATTCCTTTATATGTAGGTCAACAATATGTATAAAACATAGCTGTGATAAAAACATGAATATTAAATTTGGACTCCAATTATTACATATTAGTTTTTGAATTTAATATAATTATTTTGTCCATCAAATTATAAATATTCCCTCAAAACATATTTTCTCTTTATTTTAAAGGCCATGATTAAGAGAGCAATTATTCCAAATAAAACCCATTTGGCGATTGTTAAAAAAGTTACTCAATTTGACCAAACTATTACCAAATCATTATAATAAATATTTTATAAAACACTTTAAAGTTTTTAAAAACTAATACAAACATCAGAAATTTTTATACGAATTCATGCATACATTATTTGAATAAAAAAAAAATAAATAAATTTCAGACATGAATACGAAATAAATTTTTGAAGTCGTAAAAAACAAACCAAAGAGGTTGAGCGTGGATTTTTGGAGCACAACTGTTGGGAATGAAAGTCGCTTATTAGAATGACTTTTCGCCATTTGAATTGTATCGTACTTCTGGTCACCAATTAGGGGCGCAATAAACAACATTTTTTTCTCCTTAGTTCTTCTCTCCCCAGATGCGAGAGTGGCCCTGCAGGGGGAACAGCCCATCAAGTGCCATTACTGCAATTTCCGCACAAACCACGGGGATTTAGCAGGTTGTCTTGTCGTTAGCTCTCCCTCGGTCCGTAACGCCAAGAAATTGCGTTACCCGGCTCACTTTGCTGGTGGCGCCCCTACTTCTTCTTTTTCTTCTTATTTCCTCGTGCAGTGTCTGGTGTGGGAACGAGATTCCACCGAGTTTGTTTGGTTTTCAAATAAAAATAAATTGCCAGTTAGTTTTGGAAATGAAACACAGCAGAATTTATCTCTGGCATGCAGTGAGGGATGAAATAAGGCCGTTTTATTTGAACACAATTATTCTAATACAGTATTGTCAATAAACCTAACAAGTTAAATAAAACCTATCAAGCAATAATAAAAGTATTATCTTTAATAATAGTTAACTAATAAGTTAATTTCGTTGTAATCAAATAAGTTTTTTTCAATGATGGGTTGTTGATGCAAAGACTTTTAGCGCTTTTAAACCATGCCCTTCTTTAAATATTGGAGGTCTGATGATCAATTGGCTAGCGCTCTGCCTTTAGTAATACAGGTTTCAGGTTCGAATCCTGGCAGCAACAGGATGTTTGTTAGTGGTTCGGAATTCACGTTAAGTCGTAGGTCCCGGTATAATTAGCCTAGAGTGTGCAAGAAAAGAACGTAAAGCGACAAATTAAAATTTTTAAATATTGTTGACCATTTCACAGTGGGATTACCAGTTTGTTGGGACAATATTTCCTCGTTGATATAATTCAATTTACTATGAACATTTTCAGGATGATATTTGTAAGATGAATATCCTCTTCTTACAAACAATGGAAGGATTTGATTTACATCAATTTTAATATATTCACTTTCGGCATAAGCATGGAGATTTTCGATAAATAACTTACAGGTTAATTTTATTACAACTTAGCTATTGCTTTTCAATATTGGATTGTTAAAGCCAATGCTTTTACGCATTAATGATTTGAAAATAGACATGAACGCGTAAATAATGTTGTCGTCTTTATATATTGACTACAACAAAGGTACGTCAATTTTTGATGTTTGTTTCTAATACATTTTATTGCGAACATCTCCTTGAATGATATGTACAACATTTGAATCTTCTCTCTTTTAGCCAATGAGATGAATTTATGGGTTTATGATTTACTGTGCTCATTTCAATATAGATACGGAAATTTTCAGTTCACTTTTTGTGCTTTTTTACCAACTTTCAGCAATTTCGTAATTTTTGCAAATCTCAAATTGAAGAGTTAAAATTACTAGTTGGGAGAATAACTGCAATAAAAAACTGGATAAAAACTAGACCATAGACAAGTACTAATTTTTTCCATTTCCAAAAAAAAATGAGCAATAATTTTTTGTTTGAATTAAATAATTTATTTTTGAAAAATCTATCTGTAATTCATACTAATGAGTTTCTGTCTTATTTCAATAAAAAGAGTAGAAAGTTGTCTTTTTAAAAGTTCTGTTGGGAAAGACAGAAACGAGCAACTACTTTCAAGTAAGGATTATTGAAATACTCGTTGCTTGAGAAAGAACGTTTAAAAAGAATCGTTCGAAAATAACGATAGTTTTTTTTAATCAGAAAATTATTATTTTTCATACAGTTGAATGCCTCATTGTCTGTACTCACAAACATATCCCTCTTTTTACTATATGAAAAGATCAGACATTTAACATTTTTGATAAGTCTCGAAAAATTTGTTTCTAAAGAGCATTGTTTTAACTTGAATAGAAATTAAACGAGTAAGTAATTATATACAACTTTTTAAATATAAATGTATAGAATAATAATATAAAAACTTAAATATATATATTTGCTGCCATTATTATGAAAATCCATTCTCCGTCGACAATTATTATTCAGCTTAGAATATAAATCCGAACTTTTGACAAATGAAGTAATGATATAAAAAATAACTCATAATAGCAATCCTTTCAGACTTGAAAATTTGTTCACCAATTAAAAACTAGTCACTCTATACCTTTTACTTTCTTCGCTATCACCGTCTTTAGCTAAAAAAATACGTGTTAAGTACTTCAGCCAGACGAAAGTTAAATTTTATAGGAAATAAAATATTTTATGCACAAAGGCTTTATGATGAATAATGATTCATGATAATTGGATCTTAGCATAGTCTCAGAAGAATGGTAATTTAAATATTTTAATGCCAGTTATTTGCTAACCAGTTACAATTATATTGTAGTATAGAACACATTTATAAATTTATTTTTCATTTATAACTTTCGCTTCATGTTATTTTTTTAATTAAAGTTATATAAATACATTTCGAATTAAATCCATGCTATTTTATATTTTTTAAAACTTCTTCAATACGCATATTTTATTGCAAAAAGCTAAGTTAAGAGACGTATAATTAATGTCTTATTTTGTTTACTTATACCCTTAAGTCCTTCAAAAGATCTCAATTAATTTTCTTTAAACATGTTTGTTGTATCTTTTGAAAGCAAAGTAACACATTTTCTTCTCTTACTGTCACATAAATGCTAATTTAACTAGTGAGAACTGACAACTTCTGACACAAATGCAACGCGAATTTTAACCGTTAAGGAGACGAATATTCATTATTCATCTAACATAAATAAGACAAAAATAAACTTACTTTTAATTTATATTTAATAAAAGATGTATATGAATATATTTTACCGTTGAACATGGCTAGGCGTCATATTCTACTTATGGATGCCACGAACAGCACAGGAATGAATGGCTGAGTATCTGGCGTTCGGTGCCACAGGTTTCGGGTTAGAGTCCCGGCGATGCCATGGATGTTTGTAGTGGTTCGGAATCCTATTTAAGCCATATGTTCCTGATTATTGTAGAGCGTCACGGAGCCAAACCAGACTTTCTACGGGAGTTCCACCACAATAGAAGCTGCCCCTCTTCCTTCTACCATGAGTCCATACGGGTTTTGTGCTTGGTCTAGATATCTACAATAATGAGGATAAGAAACAACACAAACAGCCACAGGTAGTGAAAAAGGACGTGAGTCATACAGGAATAAACACTAGAAAATTCCCACCATGTATCCTGACTTTCAATGCGAGACGCTTTATAAACAATCACAATCACTGTCGTTTTCTACTCGTTTTGAAAGCAGTGACTGTAATGGAGCCGCCAGTTAACTCTCCGCAAACACGCTGCACGTATTCTAGTCTATTCAACCATAAACATGGGTAAAAAGTTGTAAAGTGTATTTTCTGCTTCTGGGAATTTTGCGATGTCACTCTCATGAACACGCACAAAAATTCCTAAGTTCTTCAGGAGTTTTTGTAAATACTCAATCATTTTTCTGTTATTTTAAGTTTTCAACCGCAGATCTTACAGATGCATTTATTATTCTGTACAGATGCTGTACAGAATAATAAATTCATCAGTACAACGGAGAAAAGATTTCAGATTTATCTACAACTTCAATTTTACAATATGTAAATACCCTTTATGGTTTTTAAATTCGCATTTTTAGTTATAAGTGAATTTTTGTTTTGTTATAAGTAGAATTAAAAATTAAAAGGTTAGTGTAATATGCAGATTGGGCAACCAGATTTTAACTGGGTGTAGTTGGATTGAGATCCTTGAAGATTTGAGAACTCAGCTTTATTGACAAATGCACAAACACCACACACATGCAATTAGAGACATACCATATTTAACACATTTAAAGACAGATAATTATTGATTCCCTCTACTAAAACAAAAATTTGAAACTCGGCTACGCGCAGAGTGGGCGAAATATGTTTCCTGTTTTCCTTTTCTTCCTTCATTACAAAAGTCTGTAGGCCAGCTAATGCGCCGGGATGCGCTACATATATTTTCCCTCGTAATGAGACACTATAAACTAAACGTTTCTCAATGGAAGCGCAAGTTACACTGCACTTCCTCTTGGGTAAAGTCTCGGGGCCAACTGATAATTACTCCTGAAAGCCATGAGAGGCACTCTTTTAATATGCAGGAGACAGCAAGGTTACATGACTAAGTTCTTTTTAACGTTGATCAAAAAGATAGTTCTAATGTCTATATTATCTATGAAATTCATTTTATTAATAATTTAAAAAAATTTTTTGGTATAAAAAATAATATAACGATTTTAATTTCATATTACTAAAAGTATTCAATAAACATCATGTAAACAATTTTTTATCCCAAAGCATTTGTAATTTTAGAACAACCTTATAATTATTGCCAATTAAAGATTCGAAAATTTTTTTTCGATATAGCAATGTAAAAACTGTAATTGATTTTTCAACAAAACTAAAAATTATATCTATAGTTTATTTTATTCAAAAAACTTCTTTTACCCTCAGTTTAATCCTTCCTTCCTTTTTTTGGAGGGAAATTTTTTTATCTTCTCTGTCATCTGTAGCCAAATGACCACTTGATCTTTAAGACTCTGCAGGAACAGTATGCCATTCGGACATCTACCAAAAGCACACTAGGGAAGATGGAACCCACCCCACCCATGAGGACTGTGCGGTTAAAAATAAATGACCAGTGAGAAGTTTTGTGAGTGTACAAAAGAATCACAAAAGGCACCTAATGGCCAAGATGTCCTAACCAGGTGGAAGACGAAAAATGCGAGAAGTTAGGCTTCGTAAGATTAGATGATATTGCAATGGGAATTCTTGTGTTGGCTGTGGACAGGTTGAATGAAGACACTTTTTTTTTTTTATGGCACAGATGTTAATAAAAATATTTGTGCTCTTTCTAGTTTAAGATTTCTCAAAATAAGTGGATAAAAACTGATTTTGTAAAAGATTCTGTTTTTAAGATAATAAATAGGATTATAATTAAAAATAATTCTAGATATATTTTTAGTGGAAGAAAAAAAAATTAGCTAACAAATAACCCTCTATTACCGAATAGCTTTAAAAAATTTTAATTCGTCATGAAATTATAATCTTTTAAGTAATTTTTATTTTTAAATTTATTGTTAATATTATCAGTAATTTGAAAAAATTTGGAATTGCATTTAAAAATTTCTTGTTATATTCTTAAAATTCATTCAATGTCGTCATCGTTTTCTAAGTGCACTGCAAAAATAGTCATCCTTCAGTGAAAATGAATTTATGATAAGATCTTACTTTCTTCAACCGTAGAGTGTCAGGGGTGGTTTCTTTTTTCATTCACCAGGCGTTCGTTTCGTTGAAATCTGTAATACTAAAAAAAATCAAATATACGGATATGAACAATTGTAAGCAATTAGTTACAAAAAGTATTGGTGTAGCTACTCCAATATCCGAATTATAACAATTTATATTTTAAGTGTCTGGTATATATAAATACTATATATTTAAATATTGCTTCTTTATTATTTTGTAGCAAAATTAGAGCTGACATGAATTTCTTCAGATGAATAGTTGAAAGGTCATTGGAAAGTGTGTTTTTATTGATTGGATGAATTCGATAGCCAAACTAAGAATACAGTCCAGTAAATTTCTTTTCTTTTTACTTGGTGATTTGGTGCAAGTTGTACACTATTCTAATCTTTACCATAATCAGATTCAAATCTCAGTAAAGTTGAATTATATTCACAGTAAAGCAAATTAAAACAACATAAACAATTATCGACGACAGCATATTGAAGCGATAATTATTCTAATGAAACTTATCAGGCCTCATTGTATCAATGTAAGCATAAGAATTTGATGACGCTCGTTCATAGATGAACACAAAATGATACAAATAGCCCCTCTTGATGTCGTAACAAAACAATTTGCCAATCTTGCTGACTCGATTATCATGTAAAAAAACATAGCATTTGATTTGAAAATCTTTTATTTTAGGACATTTTTCCTTCTCATTAACAGTATAAATAGTATATAAAAATTGCCGAGATACCATTTAATATGTTAGGGCACAACATCATGAAACATGTGCCTAAAATTAATTCTAAATTGGCTAAAATGTATTTCTAATAAATAGATGAGTTTTACAGCTATTCATCAAAATAAAAATAATGTAAATTAATTATATAAACTATTATATTATGATACAGACTGCAATATAAATCATATATGAATTGCTTATACTAAAAAAAAATTATTTAAAACATTCTATATTTCTTCAATAACAAATAAATCAATTTTTCTACATACTTATGAAAAGTGTAAAGTTTTTCTTTCACAAATCTTTCGACACAAGCATAGACAGGACCATGTTTAATCATTTTAGTGCATCATAAGCAAAAATCGATGGTTTGGTTTGGTCTGTCAATCTATGGCCATTTTTTGCACACTGATACGATGGTACACCATGGTACCAAAGGCCAAGCGCTAGCCAATTGGCCATCGAGCCGCCAAATAAATCGATGAGTCTCATACAAATCTATATGAAAATAGGCAAGATGTTTGCTCAAGAATGCAGTGATAATGATTATCATCTACATATCACAACGTGCGTGGAGGCCATCAAACCACGTCAAATAATCAATTATGACGCAGGTATCGTATTAATTGATCTGCATCAACTTAACGTAAAAACAACTTCAGACAATAAACAACAACCCGCAACATCCGCTTTTAAGTGAAAACATTCTAATATTTGACATAATCATCAACAAAACACAAGGAGGTCCCAGACCAGATTGGAAACGATAAAAACGATAATGCAAACTACGCGCCCTCGTATTATCTGGAAGGTTTTACCAATGGCTCAGGTTGCCATTTTTAAAAGAAAATATTCGATCAAGGTGCGAAAAGATTTGAACTGTGAATTGTTTTATTCTGAACTAAAACGTCACAAACGTCTCACATTATATTTACTATCTAGCCACAGATAATATTCATCTCGTGTTAGAAAACGATAACACCGTGTTAATAAAAGGACTTAAAAAGGTTGTAAATGTTAAATTCTCAAGAAGCACGCATCTTATAGAAACGTCTATGATAGGTTGAAATCAAGAGAGAAATCACATTTCAGCAATGCGAAAGGGAAAATCTTGCTAAAGCAGGGGTTTTCCGATGGGTTCCCCAAATATCCATGAACATAAAAGGTATTACTATATACCTTTGATAATTCATTACTATTTACTGAGAGCATTCAGAACACTACACAAATCTTTCCACGCTAAATCATAACGTCGGTTTCTTCGTGTCAGCCTTTTCGGGGCGTTAAGCCAATGCAATACGTGTACGCGCGCTAAACCTGTGCATCGTTTTAAGTATTCCCGGACACTCCCACCAGAGAAGTTCCCCGTCAGGGACTGTGGACATAGTTAATCCGGGAATACAATGACGATTCATCGCACCTGACATACATTAATAAATATTAACAATATGAAATTTCAACTCATTGTTTAGGGTTTGTTTAATTTTCTACATACGATTCTGGGAACTTCAAGCATCGGAATAACACCATGAAAAAAATGCTACTCGCTACTGCGCTGGCCCTGCTTATTACAGGATGTGCTCAACAGACGTTTACTGTTCAAAAACAAACCGGCTTGCTGGTAGTAGCATAAACGTCATCACCCATCATTTCTTCGTTTCTGGAATTGGGCAAAGAAAACTGTCGATGCAGCGGTGCAGCGCAGAAAATGTTAAAACAAAAACCAGCAAACATTCGTAAATGGATTGCTCAGTTTTTATTACTTTAGGCATTTATACTCCGCTGGAGAGCGCATTATTGTATTGCTCACAATCATTGCATGAGTTGCCCACGCTCATGGGCAACTCTATCTCCCTGCAATACTTCTGGGTTCCTTCAGTTGTTTTTGCATAGTGATCAGCCTCTCTCTGAGGGTGAAATAATCCCATTCAGCGGTGTCTGCCTTCGGGGGGGAGGCTGCATCCCGCCGGAAAAGGTGTGGTGCTTCCGGCGCCTGTTGATTTGACTGCTGATGTGCAGAAGCCGAGGGTGATCGCAGCAACATCATCGCACGCAGAGCATCATTTTCAGCTTTAGCATCCAGCTAACTGATTTCGTGTATTTTTCTGACGTCCGTTATCAACCCTCTTGCCCGACCACGCCAGCGCTAATCGAGGAACGCCTGCGTTGTGGGGTCTTATTGATTTCCATCTTCAGGCGCACATCGTTGCGTCGATTACTGTTTTTGTAAACGCACCGCCATTATATCTGCCGCGAAGGTACGCCATTGCAAACGCAAGGATTGCCCCGATGCCTTGTTCCTTTGCCGCGAGAATGGCGGCCAACAGGTCATGTTTTTCTGGCATCTTCATGTCTTACCCCCAATAAGGGGATTTGCTCTATTTAATTAGGAATAAGGTCGATTACTGATAGAACAAATCCAGGCTACTGTGTTTAGTAATCAGATTTGTTCGTGACCGATATGCACGGGCAAAACG